>JAODAL010003305.1:0-176459 GCA_025379985.1 Phyllomedusa bahiana
CACCTGTGGTGAATAAATATTGCTGGATTCAAATTTAAGTGCAAGGTGGATTATCAACAAAGGTGGAATGGGAAAAAATTGAAAATGACACCTATCTGAAATGTATATGATAAAAAGGGGTTTTTTGCCCCTAAAAAAGAGCCTGCATTCTAGAAAAGATGTGTATCCCATAAGTTCAGGTCCCCAATAGCAGGAATATTTCAATAAAAACTGTTAATAAAAAGTATTGCGTGCAATGTCACACTAAGTCTTGGTAAAACTTTTCCATATTTTTATGAGTTTGTGTTCGCCCGGGGCCCCCCCCCCCGCTCCCCCCCGTGTTTTACGTGGTAATGCCCCTTTAAATTTTCTCTCCCTAACTACATAAAATCTTCAATCATGACTAACTAAGTTGAAAAGGATCACAGCTAATAGTAGGGGTTTCTCTGTGAAAAAAATTAATAATTTCGCTGAGCTGTTTGGCCCACAAGCAGAGCGCAGTCCTTCTGCTCTAGACGCTGAGAGACATGAGGCTGAACAAAAAAACGCTGTTTTGAAAAACGGGGGGAATTTTTTTTTCCACCCAATCAAAACCAACCACCCAGTCAACTCGACACCATCTCACCCTCTCTATTCTGTAAGCTGATTTGCTGGCCGCCAAAATGCAGGAAGGCGCAAAAAGGGGCGCGATAATAATAGTGTGCACAGATTTTAACCTAAATTATCGCTGAAACTAAAAAACCCCACACCATAAAAAAATGTGCCGTTTTAAGTTGTGATAATAATCGCTCAACATACTCCTTAGTAATTATTAAAAACAGTGCAATAAATTTAAAAAAGAAACCCAAGAGGTCTTTTTGTTGATAAAGAAAAATAAAAAACCCAGGGTTTTTTTCCTTCAGGGGTTTGAACCGAGGACCCCTTTTGCCTGGGGGCAAAAAATTTTACCTCTGAGAAAACAAGCGGGTGCTTCGTTCAACATAAAAAAGACCTTTCTTTGACAAGGGGGAAAAGGCACAGTGGTTCACTGCTGGGGCACATGTTTTCAATTCAAACAAATCCAACGCCCCCCCCTTTTCAACAGAGGAGATGGATGCGGAGGTATGAAAAAAGAGATTGTGGCAAAACCCCTTTAAATTTATATATAAGAATCAACAGCACAGTTGCTTATGATTATTTCAATTTTATTTATTGCTTGTTGCATAAATCAAAAATATTTGCTGTGACTTTTTAACATTTCGGTATAACAACCTTTCTCAAATGTGTCGCGTATAATGAAGAGAATGAAACTTATTGCTCGGCAATAGTAAAGCAAATATGTACCTACTTACCTATGGGCAGCCCTATATACCTGCTTACTTTGGGCCCTACCTTACCACTTACCTATTGAGGAAACTTTCACGAGTTGTGGCCAGGAGAAGTAATCATGGCGGTCTGGACTGGATGAAGAAAGAAAAGAGCAAGAGAACGATTCATCAGAAAAGACGTCACCTGTGAGTCCCTAAAAGTAACTGCATTGTTATCATGTGTGCAGAGCCTGTGTACAATGGTATCTACCAGTCTATGGTCACTGTATGGAGGTAATATATAGTCTGCAGAGCTCCTGTGTACACTGGTATCTACCACTATATGGTCACTGTATGATGGAAATATACAGTATTCAGAGTTCCTGTGTACACTGGTAACTACCACTATATGGTCACTGTATGGAGATAATATACAGTCTGCAGAGCCTGTGTATACTAGTGTCTACTACTATATGGTCACTGTATAGTAGTAATATACAGTTTGCAGAGTCTGTGTACGCTGGTACCTACCACTATATGGTCACTGTATGGAGATAATATGCAGTCTACAGAGCCTGTGTATACTAGTGTCTGCCACTAAATGGCAGTTTATATTCAGTAACAGTACGATGGTATTATTCCGACTGTTTATGGTGGTGATATGTGATCATTATGTGGTGGTATTATTAAGTGCTTGTATATTGTTGTTATTATCGTTATTGGTCTTGGTATACTGATTTGAGAGAGAGAGGGGGTACAGCAGTCAGAAAGAGAGAGGGGGTACAGCAGTCAGAAACGCACAGAGAGAGTGGGGTACAGCAGTCAGAAGCGTACATAAAAATAATGTTGCTATACATTGTGCATACTGTATAACTACAGTATAAACTTCAAAGAGGCATAATGCAGCTACTGTATATATTGTACAAAAATAATGTTATTATACATTGTACATATAACTATATACTGCAGAGATGCATATATCTATATACTATACACAAATAATACAGCTTTACACTGCATAAACAATTGATTTTCTCAAGTGTGGGGCTTGAGTGATTTTTGGAGATAAAGGGAGACATGCATGAAATTTGGCATTAAGTACAACCCCAAGAACACCATCCAAACCGTGAAGCATGGGGGATGGAAACATAATACTTTAGGGTTCTTTTCTGCAGAGGGGACAGGACGACTGCACCGTATTGAAGGGAGGATGGATGGGGTCGTGTATCATACGAGCATTGAAGATGGGTCGTGGCTGAGCAGGACAATGACTTGAAACACACAGCCAGGACAACTAAGGAGTGGCTCCGTGAGACGCATTTCAAAGTGCAGGAGTGGCTTAGCCAGTCTCCAGACCTAAACCTAATCCAAAATTTTTGGAGGGAGCTGAAGCTCAATGTAGCCCAGTGACAGCCCCGAAACCTGAAACATCTTGAGAAGATCTATATGGAGGAGTGGGCCAATATCCCTGCTGCAGTGTGTACAAACTGGTCAAGAACTACAGGAAACGTCTGCCCTCTGTAATTGCAAACAAAGGTTTCTGTACCAAATATTACGTTATGTTTTTCTATTGTATCAAATACTTATTTCATGTAATAAAATGCAAATTATTTATTTAAAAATCATTCAATGTGATTTTCTGGATTTTGTTTTAAATATGGTCTCTCACAAGTGAGCCTACAATAAAAATTACAGACCTCTCCATTCTGTGTAGGTGGGAAAACTTGCAAAATCATCTGTGTGTCAAATACTTATTTTGCTCACTGTATATTTATATATATGACAAAGTCACATGTCAAAGTGGAAGAAAAATGGAAAATTGGGCAAAATTTGCCCATTTTCACTTAGGGGTGTTCTCACTTTTGTTGACAGCGGTTTAGACATTGATGGCTGTGCTGTTGAGTTATTTTGAGGGCACCGCAAATTTACACTGTTATACAAGCTGTACAGTGACTACTTTACATTGTATCAGTGACATATCCTCAGTGTTGTCCCACAAAAAGATAAAATACAATATTTACAAAAATGTGAAGGGTGTACTTAATTTTGTGAGATACTGTACATGTATATGTATATAGAGGTGGTGTTTCTAACTTTAAAAAAAATAAAAATTTTAAATTTGTTTAAAACTTTTTTTACCTATAATTTTAGACGTCCCCTGATTACTTGACTTGTAGGGTGACACTACATTAAAGGGGTTGTCTCACTATAAGGATTGATTTTTATGTTAAAGATCTTGCATAAACAAGTCACTTTGCAATATGTGTCCATTAACAGTGTCCCCTCTTGTATGGGCTGCATCAGCTCCTCAGGTCGCTATAGCTACAGACCTGTTCAGTCTCTCATGATAGGATGCCTGCACTGGTTGCTATAGCTACAGACCTGTTCAATCTCTCCTGATAGGCTGCCAGCGCTGGTTGCTATAGCTACAGACCTGGTTTCTACTACAGCCTAGCAGGAGCCAGTAAACACACCCCTGAATTCAAAGTGACACCAAGAAAACAGGACTGAGGTAAGATGAATCAATGTAGTGAGACAACCCCTTTAATGTATTGCAGAATAGCATACAATTACGTCTCTCTCACGCCTTCTGCTGACAGGGTGTCATAGTTGTGGTAAGATGACTGGCATGGGGGCATTCAATAGGTTCCCAGCTAGCATGACAACTGGTCGGACCTCACAGTAATAGGTGGGACGAACATTTGACAAAAAGGGTGAGGGTGGAGGGGGCCTGCTCCTACACCATTGCCTAGACACTGTGTCATGCGTCTAAGTAGTTAAATGGTCAGGATCAGAGTGTTCTGCAGTGACAGACTTTCAGGGCAGCTGTATCTAACAGCCGTCACCCACTGTGCATGGTCTTAAAAAGTGACAACTTCATTTCTTAGGCTCCTTTTATGTGACTGATAATTGCCCATTAGGAGAGCTGGTTAACTTTTTGCAAGTTAACCTCTACAACGCCCAGTTGTTGGAGGGTGAATGACCACATGGACAATTATTGATAATTTACGATTGTCTAAAGAGGTAAATTATCCCATGAACAATCTTAATCTATTAAATCCACAGATGATAAAGTGATTACTAAATATAGAACTTTTGAACTTTTTGGAAGGGGAATTCTGAATGGGTGAAAACCCCCTCCATTACTTTTAATTCCCCAAAGAGGTATAAAAAATGGGTACTAGATCTGACAACTCAGTAAAAAGTTGTTCTCACCATGCTGTTTCACAGATCCTGCTCTTCACAACCAACTTCAGGTTCTCACTTCCTGTTCAGACTGTGGGTGGTACTACGGCTTCAGGTTCCCACTTCCTATTCAGACTGGGGGTGGGTCTACAGCAGTGACTGACATTTCACCTTTGCTATTTTTAGCCGAGTCTGTTAGAGGAAAATTAGTGATGGTTCTAACACAGGGCAAAAAGGCTTCAGAGGTCTAAAGTGTTAAAATATGTCAGAAAGATAAACAATCTCCTATGCTGCTGATAAGACACAGCAGGCACTGACCTCCTCATTCCAACTAAGGCTGCTAGAGCAGTGAGAGGTTATTGTTAGCCCAGGAAAACTTCTGTACAGTGCCTTGCGAAAGTATTCGGCCACCTTGAACTTTTCAACCTTTTGCGACATTTCAGGCTTCAAACATAAAGATATAAAATTTTAGTTTTTTTGTGAAGAATCAACAACAAGTGGGACACATTTGTGAAGTGGAACAAAATTTATTGGATATTTTAAACTTTTGTAAAAAAAATAAAAAACTGAAAAGTAGGGCGTGCAATATTTTTAAGCCCCTTTACTTTCAGTGCAGCAAACTCACTCCAGAGGTTCAGTGAGGATCTCTGAATGATCCAATGTTGTCTTAAATGACTGATGATAAATAGAATCCACCAGTGTGTAATCAAGTCTCCGTATAAATGCACCTGCTCTGTAATAGTCTTAGGGTTCTGTTTAAAGCGCAGAGAGCATCATGAAGACCAAGGAACACACCAGGCAGGTCCGTGATACTGTTGTGGAGAAGTTTAAAGCCAGATTTGGATACAAAAAGATTTCCCAAACTTTAAACATTCCAAGAAGCACTGTGCAAGCGATCACATTGAAATGGAAGGAGTATCAGACCACTGCAAATCTACCAAGACCCGGCCGTCCCTCTAAACTTTCATCTCAAACAAGGAGAAGACTGATCAGAGATGCAGCCAAGAGGCCCCTGATCACTCTGGATGAACTGCAGAGATCTACAGCTGAGGTGGGAGAGTCTGTCCATAGGACAACAATCAGTCGTACACTGCACAAATCTGGCCTTTATGGAAGAGGCAAGAAGAAGCCATTTCTCACAGATATCAAGAAAAAGTCTCATTTGCCACAAGCCGCCTGGGAGACCCCAAACATGTGGAAGAAGGGGCCGCCTGGGAGACACCAAACATGTGGGAGAAGGGGCCGCTGGGAGACACCAAACATGTGGAAGAAGGGGCTCTGCTCAGATGAAACCACAATCCAACTTTTTGGCCACAATGCAAAACTATATGTTTGGCGTAAAAGCAACACGGCTCATCCCCCTGAACCCATCCCCACTGTTGCACATGGTGGGGGCAGCTTCATGGTTTGGGCTTTTCTTCAGCAGGGACAGGGAAGATGGTTAAAATTGATGGGAAGATGGATGGAGCCAAATCCAGGACCAATCTGGAAGGAACCTGTTGGTGTCTGCAAAAGCCCTGAGACAGGGACGGAGATTTATCTACCAACAAGACAATGATCCCAAACATAAAACAAAATCCACAATGGAAGGTTCACAAATAACCGTCTCCAGGTGTTAGAATGACCAAGTCACATTCCAGACCTGAATCCAATCGAGAATCTGTGGAAAGAGCTGAAAACTGCTGTTCACAAACGCTCTCCATCCAACCTAACTGAGCTCCAGCTGTTCACAAACGCTCTCCATCCAACCTCAGTGAGCTACAGCTGTTCACAAACGCTCTCCATCCAACCTCACTGAGCTCCAGCTGTCACAAACGCTCCCTCTCCATTCCAAACCCTCCTCGACTCACAGGCTGTTGCTCACAAACGCTCTTTCCCTCCAACCTCACTGAGCTCCAGCTGTTCACAACGCTCTCCATCCAACCTTCACCCGAGCTCCAGCTGTTCACAAACGCTCTCCATCCAACCTCACTGAGCTCCAGCTAGCTCACAAACACCATCCATCCAACCTCACTGACTCCAGCTGCCGCTCCCACAAACGACTCTCCATCCAACCTCACTGAGCTCCTGCTGTTCACAAAGCTCTCCATCCAACCTCACTGAGCTATCCAGGACTGTTCACAAACGCTCTCCATCCAACCTCACTGAGCTCCAGCTGTTCACAAACGCTCTCCATCCAACCTCACTGAGCTCCTTCTGTTCACAAGCTCTCCATCCAACCTCAAAGCTAAGTTATGTGGTTGCAATACCCTTTTAAAGGACAGAATACATACAGTACTAATACGGATACAAATAATATTTAGATTGACTATCAAAAGCATCAATGTTTCCTCACTGGGGGACGGGAGGAAACAAGCTGCCTATTGTTACCTGACACTTGCCCAAGTCAAGGTTAAGCTTCTCAGTTGAACTTTCCCTACAAAATGGTGTCTCAAGAAGTATAGTGAAATATTGCTTCTTCTCTCCAATTTATAATTAAAAATAACAGATGGTCACTCTCCGAGTACAAGGCTGACTTCATTCTTATTGCTAGGAAGTCATTCATAAAGCAGTTAATCTAAATCTTGCTGCAGAGGTTTATCATATGGATACTAAATCTCCCTAAGTAAATTACAATGTAGAGCTCACTTTCATGAGTCATAATCGTGGGGACAGCACCGATATCTGAGTACATGGCAAGGAATGATGAGTCCACAGATATGTACAGTACAAAATCATGTGTATTGTAAAATATGAAGAACAAAGGATCTCGTAAATAGAATATAACATGGTTATGGATTTCTCACTTTAAACTTTTTTTTGCTAGGAGAGTCCTTCTAAAATAAGGTACCCAGGCTCAGAATGGCCTACAAGGGAACAGAGGAGTTTACCGGTGGGCCCCTGGGCATGGCAGGCTTGGGGCTGATTTTCAGTGAGAAAGGCAGAGAAAGAGGCAGAATACAAGATACATGTGTAGTATGTGCAGTTATGTACAGTTGCTATAGGGCCCTGAGAATCAACTCCACTGGTGGGCTCCAAGAATCAACTCCACTGATGGGTCCTGAGAATTAACTCTATTGCTGGGCGCTAAGAATCAACTCCACTGGTGGAACACAAGAATCAACTCCATTGGTGGGTCCAAAGTATCAATGCCAATGGTGAGCCCCAAGAATCAACTCTACGGGTGGACACCAATAATCAAATCCACTGGTGGACCCCAAGAATCATCTCCACTGGTGGGCCCCAAAAATTAACTCGACTGATGGGTCCTGATAATCAGCTCCACTGGTGGGCCTTGAGAATCAACTCAACTGGTGAGCAACAAGAATCAACTCTACTGGTGGACACCAATAATCAAATCCACTGGTGGACCCCAAGAATCAACTCCACTGGTTGGTCCGGATAATGAGCTCGACTGGTGGGCCCTGAGAATCAACTCGACTGGTGAGCAACAAGAATCATCTCCACTGGTGTGCCCCAAAAATCAACTCCACTGATGGGCCCCATAAATCAACTCCACTGGTGATCCCCAGGAATCAACTTCACTGGTGGGTCCTGAAAATCAGCTCAACTGGTGGGCCCCAAGAATCAACTCTACTGGTGGACACCAATAATCAAATCCACTGGTGGACCCCAAGAATCATCTCCACTGGTGGACCCCAAGAATCATCTCCACTGGTGGGCTGCAAGAATCAACTCCACTGGTGGGCCCCAGAAATCAACTCCATTGGTGGGCCCCAAGAATCAACTCCTCTGGTGTACTCCAAGAATCAACTCCACTGGTGGTCCCCAAGAATCAACTCCACTGGTGGGCCCCAATAATCAACTCCACTGGTGGGCCCCAAGCATCAACTTCATTGTTGGGCCTCAGAAATCAACTCCTTTAGTGAGCCACAGACACCCCAGTCCAAAACTTGTTGCAAATGTGTCCTGCTCCTTAGACCTGGAATCAGCGGTAGTCTCTGTGGGAAGCTGACAGTAAGTGTTCACTTCTGCTACAGCGCCATCACAAGGGAAATAAAGCATTTCACGATTTTCATTAATATCAATTGGATTTGTGGAATGCACAGATGTGCCGGGTCCTCCAGACCTAGAGATACTGTTTGTAACCACTTTCCACAATAGCTGAAGGGTTGGTTGGTTTACATCTACTAGTGCCAGCTTTGGTTTTTCTCTTGTTCTTCCATTTTTTCATCACTTTTGAAGCTTCTATTACAGATGGACTATTTAGTTCTATAGCGGCTGTTATCCTGATGTATCCGCATGAAGGAGGGACATGATCAGTTCCTTAGTGCATTGATACCATAGAATAACTTACTCTGCATGAATATCCCCAATAATCCTAATCCGTTATATAAACACTACTATCCAAAACAATCCTTTTATTTTCCTCCTTCTGACGTTATCATGTCAGAGGTGGCACAATGCAAAAATCTAGAAGCCTGCATAAGTGTTCTACCCTCCATAGAAACTAACAAGGTGTATTCTGCCACGGATATATGTTAGAGAAGTCCCTGATAGATATGAGAAGTCTGTCTCTGTACAAGCGTATGGAAGATAGTGAACGCACTATATTAATCCCCTTCCAAAGCATGTGGAGTCCAGTAAGAAGGATGCAATGGATGTGCTTCAGGGTATTTTTGACTGTACCTTGAGATAACACACAGGAGGTTACAATATATGCGGTCAAAACGAATTCTCCTCTCCAGCTCTGTGTAAACATACATTTTTGGAATACCGGTTTCCTTTGAGGGGGTACACAGCACCTTTTTTAGGCGCTGTGTTGCTCTTCAAAGGAAATCTGTATTCCAAAAATTGATATATCTTTCCGATGATTTGTGCCGCTGGAGGAAAGGAACTGGGAGTACAGCAGCCAGACCCATTGTTTTGGGAGCTTCTACACGTATATATGAGTTGTACCACCATCTCAGGTGAGCGCACCAATTTGTGTGTTGGATAATAGTATACCAATTTACTACATCAGAATAGTGCGCATTTCTGTTTTCTCCTAGTTATATTTGTACAAATAGTTTTGGATTTTCGCATTTGCACATTGGTTATATTCTGTGTAAACATGTCTGAACAAGATGAAGTCACAGCTACAATGAGGCAGGATACGACCTCACAGAAGAGGAGAAGGAACATGCAGAATAGAATTATGGGAGTTACATCATCCAACATAACCATTACAAACAGTGGCAAACAATGTCCACAGGATGGCAGCATAACACATCAATATAGCATATCAGAAACATAACATAAATACACATGTAATGGATGGGTCCCAGTTAGGTGGGACAGCACAAGGTGAGCACCTTCACATTGGGAATTCATCTTCGTCATCATCCATGGAATTGACACATCTCTTTCTTTTTCTCCAATATTCAATATCCAGCCACGGTGGAATATATGACACTGTCATAACTCTATGGTCTAAAAGAAGAAGTCCACAATGCAGCAGCCAATGCATATTAGCACCTATCCACACTGCATCCTATAAAGCAGGGGTGTCAAACTCAATTTTCTTGAGGGCCACATCATTATTATGGTTTCCCTCAAAGGGCCATTGGAATGCTTTGGAGGGTGTCTAAGGTGTATGGGAATAGTTGTTAAAGCTGTACCACGTTCTGTGAGTTGCCAGAGCCCTGAATCCAACATGGCGGCCACTTGATATGCTGTTGCTACCACGGTCTTCTCTGTGGAAAGTGGAAACCAGTTCTTCTACGTCCATCCCTGCTTACTTTGTCTAAGCTCTCAAGGGCCCAATAAGGTGATGGATTCGGCTTTGACTTTTACACGTTTTAAAGGGGTCCTGAGCTCCATATTGATAGGCATTGTCTTCATAAGATGACCTGGTGGATACACCCTAATGCATAATGTGGAAAAGGATTATCACCTTCAAAAAGTTCCATCAACTTATATAGGAATGAAAATAATAATAATAAAAAAAATGTATTAAAGACAATATTTTATCTCATCATTAAGATTTGTCTGTTGTGTCAGGATATATAGCACTTTTCATGGGAAAAAAACATTTCTCAGCACATCTCACCAAACCCCGTGTGGGATTCTCACATAGACGGGGAGGCTTTAAGGGCCTTTCTGACAAAATTAAAAACTAATAGTTTATTTGAGCTCATAATTAAAGGTGTTTTTCTAAGGGAAAGTGCTATCCAATCCCCCCCTGCATAAACAGAGCGTGTACAGGTTAGGGAAACATGGAGTTTAATCACAGCGCTTAATGCATCCTGAATGAAATGGATAGCCCGCCGTGGAATGCTTTTGTTCTCCTCAAAGCTGCAAGTCATAATATTCGAGGTGGAAACTAAAGTAAAGTAAACAGTAGAATTTCGAGGGAAAGTGCTGAGGAATGTCAGAGTATGTGTTCAATTTTGTGTCCACCAACATCATTTTACAAAAATGATGAATTTCCTTTTTTTTTGGGTATTTTTTGAAATCCCACACATTTTTGTTCCACTGACCTCCGAACTTCCAGGAGTGAAAATTTATTGTTTTTTCTGCTTTGTATGTGATATCTGATTCCTGTTAATATTTTGTAAGTGACACAACACTGGTTATTGCTTAGAACAGCACATTCCATGAGCATTACCATAAGTAATTGCTCACTCAGGCTTAGTGCAAGCCAGAGAACCTGAGCCAGCAGGAGCTCAGTTGTGTTCTTCTTCATGTGCAAAGGTCTACAACACTTGTTGGGGAGACTTTAGAACTTCTCAAGATTTTGCTGCCCAGCGTCATTGGTGATGGTTGCAAAGAGCTCTATTACATGTACGGAGATGTAAGCACCTTTAAGGGGTTTTTGCACCACAATGAGTAGTTTTTAACATGTAGGGAAAGGTAATCAATACATTGCTATTTTAATTTTGCTTTGTTCAAGAGATAAAGGAAATTTTATCTGCTGCTAGGGTACACAAGTTTCTCTAGGTTACCGACCACTTCTCCCTGCCTTCTCTTATCTGATTACTCCAAGCTATCATCAATCAGTCAGTCCGACCATGATGAGCGACTCCATGCTGAGCCTAATTTCTAGCACAGGAGCTTGTTCACCTATGTTACTTGCAAGCTTTAAGTATTATAATTCTGCTTTGTGCACTATAACCTATAAGCCCCCTACGCTGGTGTCACTGTCACAGGAATATTTATGAACAGCAGAGCTGATATGTCAATCACTGCTATAGAACCACCCACAGCAGGACCAGGCTGTATAAGCCTGAAGCTGCATGTTAAGGGTGGTGTCTGCATTGCACAATCCGTAGTAATTAGAAGGGTTTGTTGACAAAAGTTGATCTACAAGTGTCTCCATGCTGGGACCTTTATCGACTGCCATGAACGTGTAAAAGTGATTGCTTGAAATGCGTTAGATGGCAGTCATATGTTTTTAAAAATTACTTTGTGAGTAAAGTTTAGGATTTTGGTCTGTATCTATGTAAAATCATGTCTTAATCCAACACTGAGGGAAGATATAGGTACAGGTAATGAACATGTGGAATCATTATGGGTAAATATACATGGGGGTAACAATAACAATATAATACTAATAGGGGTCTGCTATAGGCCCCCAAATATAACAGAACCCATAGAAGATATACTCCTCAGGCAAATAGATAGATAATCAGAATGAGGTTATTATTATGGGCGACTTTAACTACCCAGACATAAACTGGGAATCTGAAATCTGTAGTTCTCATAAAGGAAACAGGTTTTTGTCAATAACTTATGATAATTACCTTTGCCAAATGATGCAAGAACCGACTAGAGGAAAGGCCCTTCTAGACTTAATATTGACTAATAGACCTGACAGAGTAACAAAGGTTCAGGTTGAGGGGCACCTAGGAAATAGTGACCATAATATAATAAATTTCCGTTTATCCTTCAATAGAGTTTTTTGTCAAGGAGCCACAAAAACACTGAATTTTAGGAAGGCTAATTCTATTCTGCTTAGGGAGGCCCTAAACCGTATTGACTGGGACAATGTGTTTAAATATGGCAGAACAAATAATAAATGGGATATTTTTAAAAAACATCCTAGGCTACCACTGTGAGAGGTACATACCTTATGGTAATAAAATAATTAGAAACATGAAATACCCAATGTGGATCAACTGGGATGTAAAAGAGGCAATAAAAAACAAAAAGAAAGCATTTCATCTACTAAAACAGGAGAGTAGTGAAGAGGCGCTAAGAAGCTATAGCGAAAAAAATAAAGTGTGTAAAATAATGATTAAGGCAGCAAAGCTGGAGACAGAAAGACGTATCGCTATAGAAAGTAAAACTAACCCCAAAATATTTTTTAACTATATAAATAGTAAAGAGATTAAAACAGAAAATGTTGGCCCTTTGAAAAATACTGAGGGAGAGACTATAGAGGGGGATGAGAAAAAAGCAAATCTATTAAACACTTTTTTCTCCACTGTATTTACAGAGGAGGATGAGCTTCCTGTTGAACAGAGGGATGAGGTAAACTCCAACTTAAAAGTTTCTAGTCTAACCCAGGAAGAAGTGCAGCTCCGTCTTAAGAAGATTAAAATAGACATATCCCGAGGTCCAGATGGCATACACCCACGTGTCCTAAGGGAACTAAGTGATGTCATAGATAGGCCCCATTCTTAATATTTATGGACTGTCTAATAACGGGGTATGTTCCAAAGGATTGGCGCATAGCAAATGTGGTGCCAATATTCAAAAAGGGGTCAAAAAAGTGATCCAGGAAACTATAGGCCGGTAAGTTTAACCTCTGTTGTGGGTAAAATGTTTGAAGGTTTTCTAAGAGATGCTATCCTGGAGTATCTCACTGAAAGGAGATTGGTCCTGTCAGACTAATCTCATCAGCTTCTATGAGGAAGTCAGTGCTAGACTGGATCGGGGTGAGGCATTGGATGTCATATATCTAGATTTTTCTAAAACATTTGATATGGTGCCGCATAAAAGGTTGGTAAATAAAATTATTATGCTTGGACTGGGGGGAAATGTGTGCAAGTGGGTAAGCAACTGGCTCACTGATAGAAAACAAAGGGTAGTAATTAATGGTACATACTCAGACTGGATCGCTGTTACTAGTGGGGTACCACAAAGGTCAATATTGGGCCTTATCCTCTTTAACATTTTCATTAATGATCTTACACATGGATTACACAGTAGAATATCAATCTTTGATCTAGAGCTTGAACAGGTACAAAGGCGGGCAACAAAAATAATAAAAGGACTGGGTGGACTACAATACCCAGAAAGATTAACAACATTAGGGTTATTTAGTTTAGAGAAAAGTCGGCTTCGGGGGGACATAATAAATATGTTTAAATACATCAAAGGTCAATATAGAGATCTCTCCCAAGATTTATTTATACCCAGGGCTGTATCTAGAACAAGGGGGCATCCTCTACGTCTTGAGTCACGAATGTTTCTACATAAACATAGAAAGGGATTCTTTACTGTTGAGAGCAGTGAGACTATGGAATTATCTGCCAGAGGGACTTGTCATGGTGAATTCAATAACAGAGGTAAAAAAAAGGGTTTGGATGCATTTCTGGAGCGTAATAATATAACAAGTTATAGTGACTAGGATTCAGGAGAGGGGTCAATGATCCAGGGATTTTTTCCGATTGCTAGATTGGAGTCGGGAAGGAATTTTTCCCTAAAATGAGGACAATTGGCTTCTACCTCATTGGGTTTTTTTTTGCCTTCCTCTGGATCAACACCTTAGCACAACAGGCTGAACTGGATGGACGTCTTGTCTTTTTTCGGCCTTACAAACTATGAAACTATGAATTTTATTTTTCAATTGCTGGGTGGCATACCGCATTTGATTACTCTTTGAAGGGACCCATGGTCCGGCGGGGTTTCCCTGCACTGTTCTTTACAGACACAAGGATTTGAGAAGTATTTTCACGTTCCCCATGGTGAGCAGAAATAATTTGTTTTTTTGTCTTCTTTTCTGCACTATAGTCCTTGCTGATGGAACTCACCAGTTTCTGCTCTCCTCCAATTCTGATTAGACCAAAAGCCTCAGTTGCAAGAATTAAAATATTTTGGGACTGGGCATATTGTAATATGGTTTCTTATCTGTTGCAAAATTTGGGCATGAGTTGGCCTTTTTTTTGGAAATTTAGGTGGATTATTCCTTAAAAGAGCTTCATTATGAAACATGTTGATATACTGTATTTTTATAAGTTCTCCAGCTGTGAGTATATTCTTCTGTATTCATGCAACCTTGCACGTTGGTTTCTGGTTGGTATCATGTCATTGAAGCGAGAGCTCTTCATGCAGGTTGCTGTGAATATAACAATCCCATTGACCTTTTATGATGATAAAGCCAGACCCACATAATATATTACTTTCTTTTCCTCACCCAGATAAGAGATTCTGATTAACATCACATTCCAAGTAAGACTCGTAAACCTGTCAGTCTCAGAAGAAGGAGGCATTGTCTATGGCCTACCACAAATTTGCCGGTTATGGGGATGAAACCTGACTCATCGCAATGTTGACAAAACAACTAGTTGAAATCTATATTTTTCCATACGACATATCCTGGTGTTCTATATTTAACTTTAATATTTTTTTACATATGAAAGGAAGGGACAGAGATGACTCTTGATCATTTTACACCTAGGTCTGTAATCATGACAAGAGGGCTGCCTCTACCAGGGCTGGGATGATGGGTAGACGAAAGTAGGCGACTGCAGAGGGTGCCACTTTATCCCAGACAGAAAAGCGGGTGCAAGGAGGTATGGGCAGTGGGCTGATTTTTCCATAGGGTGGGCGCTATATGTCTTCTTTGTCTACAGCACCAGAATACTTTCTCTCCGTCTTGTCTTCTACGTCTAGTGAAAAGAAGGTTTCACCATCATCACAGATGGGGGATTCTTTACTGTTAGGCTGTGTCCACACGGCAGTATGAAAATACTGGACGGATTCTGATTAAAGAATCCGGCCTCTATTTTGGCGTCTTTTACATGGTTTTGGGGAACGGTTCTGTCCACGGTTTGCGAATTCGCCCATCTCCCTCAATCCTTGGCATGTACATCCACTGCCCGAAAACCAGGTGGAAGAATCAACGGTCTAAGTTTTTGGGAACACCGGTGGTGTAAAAAACATCCGGCAGAAGATCAGTTTTCCACTTAAAGGTGTTGTCTCGCTACAAGGATTGCTTTTTATGTTAAAAATCTTGCAAAAACAAGTCACTTTGCAATATGTGTCCATTATCAGTGTCCTACCTATTCCCTCTTGTATGGGCTGCATCAACTCCTCAGGTCACTATAGCTACAGACCTGTTTGATCTCTCCTGATAAGCTGCCAACACTGGTTGCTATGGCTACAGACCTGGCTTCTACTGCAGCCTAGTAGAAGCCATTAAAAACACCCCTGAATTCAAAATGGAACCAAGAAAACTGAACTGAGGTAAGATGAATCAATGTAGTGAGACAATCCCTTTACGTCAATGTAGGAGGTTGACAGTCAGTTTAGAGACGGCTTTCAAATACGAAAACCATCTGTAAATCCGACTGAAAACCCTGCCATGGGGATGGTTCCTAAGGCTAGGGCCACACAGCATAGGGCAAAAAACTCATTGAAAACCAAAACCTAAAAACCACTTTGAACCTGAGTATTTTGTCATATTTTTTTCCAAAGCAGCTGGGTTTTTGATAAGTTTTTGGGGTGGTTTTTAGTTTTTTGTTGAGATTTTTGGTCTGCTTTTTTTTGTACTATTGTTGGGCAGTTCTTAATGTGATTTTTCTGTAAATTGTAGGGACTCGCAAGTAATGAGGAGCCTTGACGGGGGCTTGCAAGCTTGCATATAGTGGCCACTGTATCAACTAATACCTCATATTTGATATTTTTCCAGTATGTCAGTTTGGCCCAAAAGTACTGGGGAGCGGAGGGTGTCTGTATTTTGTGTTGGACAGCCCGCCCAATCGGATACTAGAGGCATCATTGGTTGTAAGCCAGCATGGTGCACCACACGTATCTGCATTAATGGCACCCTTTTGTATCGTCTTATCTATATGCAGTTATAATACCAGTAACCACCCCCCTGTGTGTGTGAGTGGTTATCTTATCAGTATTTTTGCATTTGTACAATCTCCCCATGTATTATTCTGTGGCTTTTCTGCATGCTGTTGTGGACAGGTATCAATTCAATGTGCAGTTTTTTTTATCCTCTAATCGTTCCACTAGTGGTAGGGTATGCTAGCTACTGCTCAGCAATTACCTGCACCTGTTTATCTTTCCCAAGTAGCACAGGGGCCTGTGTTTCCTCCTACTAGGTTCAGTCTCTAGTCCAGCCATTGAGCTGTATGGCTTTTGTTGTGTTTTTCAGTTCTTAATGTATGCAAAATTCATATGCCTTGTATAAACACCTGGGCAGTTTTTCAGCAGAACTGTCCAAAAACCACGCTGAAAAACTGTCCAATAACCGTGCGGCGGTTTGCATACACTTAAATAGGAAATTTTCTGCTGGACTCCGTAGGATTTTACGATATGTTCCTTAAGCCGCCGCCGGCCAAAAACAAGCAGAAAAAAAAACAACCTGTGTAGACTACAGGTCATTTTTTGTATTAAAGGCTATGTGGGCGCTTTCCATCGGATTTTCATCGGTTTCAAAATACTAAAACCTCTTAAAATCCGATGGGAAACCTTTCCTGTGTAGACATCGCCCAAGAGCGGTGAGACTTTAGAACTCGCTGCCACCAGAAGTTGTGATGGTGGATTTTCTCAAGAAGTTCAAGAGGGGCCTAGAGGTCTTTCTTCAAAAATCTAATCTATTACAGGTTATGGGGATTAGATTCTGGAGATAGGACGTTGACTGGATTTTGGTCCTTTTTTCAGCAGATTCAGTATTTTGAATCCACCGATAATCTAACCTTAGCCAGTGCTGTGTAGACCTCAATAGAAAATCTGTGCTGTAGTCTACATAGCGCGGATATTTTATTGAGGGTTTCCTAAACCTAAAACCATCCAGCGGAATATAGAACATGAACACGAACAGCGGTCTGACGGAATATAGAACATGAACACGAACAGCGGTCTGACGGAATATAGAACATGAACAAAGAACAGCGGTCTGACGGAATATAGAACATGACCACAGAACAGCGGTCTGACGGAATATAGAACATGAACACAAACAGCGGTCTGATGGAATATAGAACATGAACACAGAACAGCGGTCTGACGGAATATAGAACATGAACAAAGAACAGCGGTCTGACGGAATATAGAACATGAACACAGAACAGAGGTATGACAGAATATAGAACATGACCAGCGGTCTGACGGAATATAGAACATGAACAAAGAACAGCGGTCTGACGGAATATAGAACATGAACACAGAACAGCGGTCTGACGCAATATAGAACATGAACACATAACAGCGGTCTGACAGAATATAGAACATGAACACAGAACAGCGGTCTGACAGAATATAGAACATGAACAGCGGTCTGACGGAATATAGAACATGAACAAAGAACAGCGGTCTGACGGAATATAGAACATGAACACATAACAGCGGTCTGACGGAATATAGAACATGAACACAGAACAGCGGTCTGACGGAATATAGAACATGAACACAGAACAGCAGTCTGACGGAATATAGAACATGAACAGCGGTCTGACACAATATAGAACATGAACATGAACAGCGGTCTGACACAATATAGAACATGAACACGAACAGCGGTCTGACGCAATATAGAAAATGAACACGAACAGCGGTCTGACGCAATATAGAACATGAACACAGAACAGCGGTCTGACGGAATATAGAACATGAACACGAACAGCGGTCTGACGGAATATAGAACATGAACACGAACAGCGGTCTGACGCAATATAGAACATGAACACAGAACAGCGGTCTGACGCAATATAGAACATGAACACAGAACAGCGGTCTGACAGAATAGAGAACATGAACACAGAACAGCGGTCTGACAGAATATAGAACATTTACACAGAACAGCGGTCTGACGGAATATAGAACATGAATACAGAACAGCGGTCTGACGGAATATAGAACAGCGGTCTGACGGAATATAGAACATGAACACAGAACAGCGGTCTGACGGAATATAGAACATGAACACAGAACAGCGGTCTGACGGAATATAGAACATGAACACAGAACAGCGGTCTGACGGAATATAGAACAGCGGTCTGACGGAATATAGAACATGAACACAGAACAGCGGTCTGACGGAATATGAACATGAACACAGAACAGCGGTCTGACGGAATATAGAACATGAACACGAACAGCGGTCTGACGGAATATAGATCATGAACACGCACAGCGGTCTGACGGAATATACTACCAGCACACCGAACATCGGTCTGACGGAATATAGAACATGAACACGAACAGCGGTCTGACGGAATATAGAACATGAACACAGAACAGCGGTCTGACGGAATATAGAACATTAACACAGAACAGCGGTCTGACGGAATATAGAACATGAACACGAACAGCGGTCTGACGCAATATAGAACATGAACACAGAACAGCGGTCTGACGGAATATAGAACATGAACACGAACAGCGGTCTGACGGAATATAGAACATGAACACAGAACAGCGGTCTGACGCAATATAGAACATGAACACAGAACAGCGGTCTGACAGAATATAGAACAGCGGTCTGACGGAATATAGAACATGAACACAGAACAGCGGTCTGACGGAATATAGAACATGAACACAGAACAGCGGTCTGACGGAATATAGAACATGAACACGAACAGCGGTTCTGACGAATATAGATCATGAACACGAAACAGCGGTCTGACGGAATATAGAACAATGAACACGAACAGCGGTCTGACGGAATATAGAACATGAACACAAACAGCGGTCTGACGGAATATAGAACATGAACACAGAACAGCGGTCTGACGGAATATAGAACATGAACGCAGAACAGCGGTCTGACAGAATATAGAACATGAACACAGAACAGCGGTCTGACGGAATATAGAACATGAACACAGAACAGCGGTCTGACGGAATATAGAACATGAACAAAGAACAGCGGTCTGACGGAATATAGAACATGAACACAGAACAGCGGTCTGACGGAATATAGAACATGAACACAGAACAGCGGTCTGACGGAATATAGAACAGGAACAGCGTTCTGACGCAATATAGAACATGAACACGAACAGCGGTCTGACGCAATATAGAACATGAACACAGAACAGCGGTCTGACAGAATATAGAACATGAACACAGAACAGCGGTCTGACAGAATATAGAACATGAACAAGAACAGCGGTCTGACGGAATATAGAACATGAAGACAGAACAGCGGTCTGACGGAATATAGAACATGAACACAGAACAGCGGTCTGACGGAATATAGAACATGAACACAGAACAGCGGTCTGACGGAATATAGAACATGAACACAGAACAGCGGTCTGACGGAATATAGAACATGAACACAGAACAGCGGTCTGACGGAATATAGAACATGAACACAGAACAGCGGTCTGACAGAATATAGAACATGAACACAGAACAGCGGTCTGACGGAATATAGAACATGAACACAGAACAGCGGTCTGACGCAATATAGAACATGAACACAGAACAGCGGTCTGACGCAATATAGAACATGAACACAGAACAGCGGTCTGACGGAATATAGAACATGAACACGATCAGCGGTCTGACGCAATATAGAACATGAAGACAGAACAGCGGTCCTGACGGAATATAGAACATGAACACAAACAGCGGTCTGACGGAATATAGAATATGAACACAGAACCGCGGTCTGACAGAATATAGAACATGAACACAGAACAGCGGTCTGACAGAATATAGAACATGAACACAGAACAGCGGTCTGACAGAATATAGAACATGAACACAGAACAGCGGTCTGACAGAATATAGAACATGAACACAGAACAGCGGTCTGACGGAATATAGAACATGAACACGAACAGCGGTCTGACGGAATATAGAACATGAACACAGAACAGCGGTCTGACGGAATATAGAACATAAACACAGAACAGCGGTCTGATGGAATATAGAACATGAAGACAGAACAGCGGTCTGACGGAATATAGAACATGAACATGAACAGCGGTCTGACGGAATATAGAACATGAACACAGAACAGCGGTCTGACAGAATATAGAATATGAACATAGAACAGCGGTCTGACGGAATATAGAACATGAACAAAGAACAGCGATCTGACGGAATATAGATCATGAACACAGAACAGCGGTCTGACGGAATATAGAACATGTTGTGTATTCCGCCGGGCCGGTGTTGGATTCCTGTAGCCCCAATGTACTGGGCTCCGGGAATCTGAAATAAGACGCGGTACGTTCCAGCGATGTGAAAATGGCGTCGCATTTTGGACACCATTTTCACATCGCTATGTAGATATAACCTTACAGCTCTGATGTACTCAAGATGTCCATGTATAACATTATCGGAATAGTCATCCTGTAGTGGTCGTTGCAAGGGACATGTTTGGCAAGCTACAGCTTTACCCGGTAAAAGCTTATGTGTGCTCTCAGTCCTGGGCACGGTGAGGAAATTCTTCTGTTGCAGATCTTATTACAGAATTTGCAATAAACCTTTGGACATTTTAGATGGAAGCATCAGACTTGATTAGAGGAGCGCGTATCGGATGCCATGTAATTGCGTCACACCGCTCGTTGTGGTTAATGCGCTCCAGTTCCGGAATATTCCAATAGCTTCTAATTGTGAAATATAAGAAGCACAATCCGGCAGTGTTATTGTATAATCAGTGACTGGTGTGAACCAATGATTAATATGGCAGCGGGATTAGGGTTATAAATACTTTGACAATAACATTGAATTCCGTTTTGGGAAGTGATTCATATCGTAACAGAGAGCTGAAACCTCATTACAGCTAATAAATACGTGCATAAAGGAAAATGGATAATGTAGCACTGAGGGTTATTATTTCTGACCATTATCATAAACAAGGCCGGTGCTGTTGGTGAAAACTGGCCGCCATTATTATTAGGGAGGGATAGAGGACCCTGCCCGCGAAGGCAAGGAGGGAGGAAAGAGACAGAAGGTGAGGGGGAAGACCTGTTTGTGGGGGTGTAGAGGCAGCAGGGTTATTGTAGGTTATAGGCTCCTGAAGAGATGGGTTTTCAGGTTTCTTTTGAAACCAGTGAAAGTGAAGATGAGTCTGTGTTGGGGCAGTGAGTTCCAGAGGGTGGGGGAAGCACGAGAGAAGTCTTGGAGACGGTTATGTGAGGAGCTGACAAGAGGAGAGCAGAGAAGAAGGTCATGTGAGGAGCAGAGGTATCTAGAGATTAAAGGAGTTTTGCCACAATCTCATTTCATTCTTCCTGCATCCAGCTCTTCGGCTCTGTGAGCTCAAAAGGGGGAGTGTGTGATTTGTTTGAATTGAACATCATGTGACCCAGCAGGATGACATCACCAGGCCTTTCCTCTCTCTAGTCAAAGAAAGGTCTGTTTATGTAAAGCATTGTGAATAGCTGAGAAGTAAAGTTTTTGCCTCCAGGCACAAGGGTCCTAGGTTCAAATCCCTGCAGGAACAAAACCTATGGATTTGTTTCCTCTTTATCAATGCACAAACCTCATTGAGGTTTCTTTTTTATTTATTTGCACTGTTTGACTCATTACTAAGGAATACAGAGGACGGGAGTAGAATGACAGCACCTGGGGTTTGAACACTCAGTAGCTGCCTGAGAGGAGAGGTGATGTCTGAGCATGTGCGACCAGGACTGAGGAGCTCTCAGCCCTGGTCGTATCCCCTGGAGACGAGCTGTAAACAATAGATCACTAAAGGAGCAGCTAAAACAAAAACGGTGCAGAATTTTTAATAATAATGAATGGTGAAAATGTTTATTTCATTTGCAAGCTTCCCACGTCAATTTTACTTCATGGCAAAACCCCTTTAAGGTAGAGATGTATGGAGGGGAGAGGTTATGGAGATCTTTGTAGGTCATGGTTAGTAACTGGAACTGGATTCACTGGGCGATGGGTAGCCAGTGAAGGGATCGTTAGAGGGGAGAGGAAGAAGAGATGCGAGGAGAGAGGTGGTTAAGGCGGGCAGCAGAGTTAAGGATGGTTTGAAGGGAAGTTAGAGTGCTAGACGGGAGACCACAGAGAAGGGTGTTACAGTAGTAAAGGTGAGAGATCCCAAAATGGACCCCTTTGCATCTGGGGCACCAGCGTTTTGGTCCCCTCAGATTCTGAGGGCCATGCAACCTTCAGCTATATCTACATCTTCAGGACAGAGATACAGTTGAAATCGATAGCACAGCATGGCTACTACTGTGTCCTAAAGGACAGCAGCTTCCTTTTTTTCTTTATTTAATTATGCTCGTTAGGGCAGTGAGTGACTACACTATAGCAGTCAAATAGTCTCCAAAAAAATGGGAATCTAGCAAGAGAACAAAGAGTGACTTTTAATGACTGGACAGCCCCTGTTTTATACTTTCATTTTTATTGCTATGTGTATGGCAGTAAGTGATGATATTCCATTCGGAGCATCATCTGTTACTATTGCATATACTATAGAAGAGGCGTCTGGCTGGCTTGCTGACTAGTGCACATGAGCAGTGTGTCACTGCTTTAGTGTATTTACTATTTTGCCATAGGCAAACCTAAACTCTATCAGTTCTCTATCTATAAAGCACTAAAACGTAACTTTTATTATGTATAACTCTTTACCTCTATACACACTATTTAAAAACCTGATTTCTAACCTCTCAATTTATCCCTTTCTAATGGTGAAGGAATAATTCCTTTTCTATTATCAAGTCTGGTGGAGCACCACCTATTAACAGGAGAACCTTATATATACAGTGATTTACTAATTCCAATAAGGGATCCAAAACATCTTACTTGGGCAGTCATCCCTAATCCAATGGACATAAAACATATAAGGTTTTCTTGTGAGACCCTCTGCAGCGGGTCACACTGTAGAAAGAGGTGAGAAATCACAAATTAAAATATCATGCCTGACCTCCCCATCATGTTTCATAAACTAAATGGCTTCATCAGGGGATAGAGGTCCGGTCCCATGTGGTCTAGCACAGCTGAAATTTCAGTCACTGCTGTAGACCTACCCACAGCCTGAACAGGAAGTGGGAGCCTGAAGCTGTCGAACCCTCCACAGCCTGAATAGGAAGTAGAAACCTGAAGCTGTAGAACCTCCCACAGCCTGAACAGGAAGTAGGAGCCTGAAGCTGTAGAACCTCCCACAGCCTGCACAGGAAGTAGGAGCCTGAAGCTGTAGAACCGCCCACAGCCTGAACAGGAAGTGGGAGCCTGAAGCTGTAAAACCAGCCACAGCCTGAACAGAAAGTATGAGCCTGAAGTTTGCTGTAAAGGGCCAGCTCTGTGGAACAGCCAGATGAGAAAACCCCTTTAAGCACATGCATACTTCTAGAGCGAATTTACAAGTCAGCTAGTGAAACGATATGGATGTTTTTGGAGTAATAGAAAGGTTTTGTAACCATGATAAGAATTTGCAACCTTCAAGCAGACTGCAATATCATAACTGCAAAATCTCATTTCCATGTGCGTCTGTGCATGTGGCTCCAAGCTCGAGAAAATTAGATTACAAAAAGGTCCACAAGGGCTAGGACTGATGTGAATGGATGCCTTCTCTCAGAGATCAATGTCAAGAGCCTGGGCCCAAAACAAAATTCATAACAGGGCTTTATAAATGTAAATGTAATGTTTAGTACCAGTATCCACCTGCAACAGAGTAATCTTGGTTGCCACCTTAAGTGCAAATTCCCCAACTCTGCGCAGTCTACACTTATACCCCGGAAAATACTGATAGGGAACCTGGAGAACACACAATGAAGTCACATAGTCACAATGCAGTCCTATCATAGTGATGTTACAGCACAGGTATAAAGATACAGTGAGGTCACAAAATGAGAATAATGTGCACAATGATGTCATAGGAAAGGATTATTGTGCACAGTATGAGATTAAAGGGGTTGTCTCATTTTAAAGTTTCATAGGATGCATGAATGAAATAGTGCTGCTTTGCTCAGTCACTTCCTGGTCAAGCTGTCTGTAATTAGCATATGAGTTCCATGTATTCAGACCTCTGCTAATTAGATAAATCTCATGCTGTCAGGACCAGGGAAGCTTCTGAGTTAAAGTAAACAGCAGTAATTAGTGTCTTTTGTCTGAAAGATCAGATAACACACAAGCTCTCACTGTCCAGAGTTCTGTGTGCCATGACCTGTGTGATAATGTCACTCCCTGCTATCAGATAGAACAAACAGCAGGGGAGAAGAAGGACACAGGTTGGTCACTTGGGAAACCAGATAGAGCTCAGAAGGTGATAAAATTATTTGTAGTTCCTTAACCAAAAAAATGAACAAAGCAATATATTTGGAAAACGTCTTCATTTACTGTTCCTTATATGTTAAAAGGTAATCTATGTAGCGAGACAACCCCTTTAATGTTTCAAAATTAACAAAAAGTATAATCCAACAAGCCAAACAGGCGTAAAAAAGAAAACAATGCGTTTTGCACGTATGTCCTTATTTGTGGTCATAATAAGGACATACATCTGAAACACGTCGGTTTGCCTAAATCCACCTTTATTAGTGTGTATGATTTAATTACTATGCAAAAAAGTTTTGTTATTCACCTTTTTCTCTTTTTCCTCCTGTTTGCCGTGTTGGACTACACATTTGGTTCATTTTCGAGTATTTGCCTACACCGTTGTCCTGGGGCTTGTTCCAGGCAACCTACAGTACATGGATTAGAAATGAACTGCTCATCTTCATGGATATTGGTGAGCTATTCAACAAACTCTTTTTATGAGGGATGTCACGAAATGAGACTAATATCCACAGTGATGTCACTACGCAGGGCTATATGTTGGTATTAAAGGGGTTGTCTCACTACAAAGATTAGCTTTCAAAATGTATGGAACACTAAATGAAGACGTTTTCCAATATATATTCCAATATATATTGCGTTGTTCATCTTTTTTTGTTAATAAGCTACAAGTGATTTTATCACCTTCTGAGCTCTCTCAGGTTTCCCAAGTGACTGACCTGTGTACTCCTTCTCCCCTGCTGTTTGTTCTATCTGATAGCAGGGAGTGACATCATCACACACAGGCAGTGAGAGCTCGTGTGTTATCAGATCTTTCAGACAAAAGACACTAATTACTCTAATGTTTACATTAGCTCTGAAACTTCTCCAGACCTCAGAGAAGGTAATTTATTTAATCTAGACTGATAAACAGAGAAGTCTGAATACACAGAGCTCATATACTAATTACAGACAGCTTGACCAGGAGTGACAGAGCAAAGCAGCATTATTTCATTCATGCATCCTATGAAACTTTGAGATGAGACAACCCCTTTAACTTTTGTAGCAGAGTGACTACTGGACCCCTGAGGCCAGTGGTCTGCAAAGTGCAGCTCTCCAGCTGTTGGGAAACTACAATTCCCATCATGCCCACTGATATAGATTATATAAATGCATGATGGGAATTGTAGTTTCCCAACAGCTGGAGAGCCGCTCTTTGCAGACCTCTGCACTGAAGCGTATCAGTACTCCTGCACCCCTCAGTACTCCTGCACCCCTAAACTTATACCCCTGCATTTACTATGTACAAGATCATGTAGAATGCATTGCAGAGGAATCTGTTATTATGGATGTATTAAATAGTCTAATTATGCCATGAATGAATGGGATTCATTTGGGGTCATTAATGGTGATGGTGAATGGGGACTTTCATCCATTCATGTGTGCACATAGAATACACTTTATTGAGCTGGACAGGCAATGGGCTCCCTTCACATCACCGTTGGAGCCAGCATTAATTTCCTAGGGTTGAGACTGAGTTAGCAGGATCTCTCCAGCTCCTGAACCACAGACTACTGCATTGTGCTAATGTCACTGCTCTGACAAATGAGCAGAGTTGGTTCTCACTGGGTCTGTTTTCATGGCCTCGGCTTGGGAGCCAGAATCCTGTACATTGTACACACACCTAAGCCAACGATTGTGTCAGCACAACCTTCCCTTCATGACTCGTAGCCACACCAATTACCAGTCCGGCACACACAAAGCCTCCCTCCATACCACTGCATGAAGTCCGCTAGTTTATACTAAATGCTATTTTAAATTTAAAACCTATTTGGAACAAGACATGGACAAAACAGTCATAGGAAAGGAAAACAGGAACAAGCGCTGGATTAAAACTTGACTCAAAGATACAAATTGCTGCTTTATACGAACTGTGGAAAGAACTGATTGTAAACATAAAATAACATAAAAAAGGGACATAAAACACATTGAAGTCAAATAAGTATGTGCAAACAGTGGCAGAAGAAACTAGGAGCAGGGGCATTGTGCCAACGGGTCACCGGGAATTAACTCTACAATACTGAATCAACGGGAAACTTCTTCATAGTGTCACAATGGTGTTAAAGGGGGGGAACTACAAGTGCCTGGACTGAACATGGTGATATTCAGGCACAAAGGACTGGTCACTGCACCACTGAGCACCAAAGGACTGGAGAGTGCACCACTAACCCCCAAAGGACCGGTCACTGCACCACTGAACCCCAAAAGACGGGTCACTGCACCACTGAACCCCAAAGGACTGAACACTGCACCACTAACCCCCAAAGGACTGGTCAGTGCACCACTAACCCCAAAGGACTGGTCAGTACACTACTGAACCCCAAAGGACTGGTCAGTGCACTGCTGAAACACAAAGGACTGGTCAGTGCACCACTAACCCCCAAAGGACTGGTCACTGCACCACTGAACCCCAAAGGACTGGTCACTGCACCACTGAACCCCAAAGGACTGGTCACTGCACCACTGAACCCCAAAGGACTGGTCACTGCACCACTGAGAACCAAAGGACTGGTCACTGCACCACTGAACTCCTAAGGACTGGAGAGTGCACCACTAACCCCCAAAGGACCGGTCACTGCACCACTGAACCCCAAAAGACTGGTCACTGCACCACTGAACCCCAAAAGACTGGTCACTGCACCACTAACCCCCAAAGGACTGGTCACTGCACCACTGAACCCCAAAGGACTGGTCACTGCACCACTGAACCCCAAAGGACTGGTCACTGCACCACTGAACCCCAAAGGACTGAACACTGCACCACTAACCCCCAAAGGACTGGTCAGTGCACCACTAACCCCAAACGACTGGTCAGTGCACCACTTAACCCCAAAGGACTGGTCACTTCACCACTGAACCCCAACGGACTGGTCAGTGCACCTCTGAACCCCAAAGGACTGGTCACTGCGCTGCTGAAACACAAAGGACTGGTCAGTGCACTGCTGAAACACAAAGGACTGGACAGTGCACTGCTGAAACACAAAGGACTGGACAGTGCACTGCTGAAACACAAAGGACTGGTCAGTGCACTGCTGAAACACAAAGGACTGGTCAGTGCACTGCTGAAACACAAAGTACTGGTCACTGCACTGCTGAAACATAAAGGACTGGTCAGTGCACTGCTGAAACACAAAGTACTGGTCAGTGCACTGCTGAAACACAAAGGACTGGTCAGTGCACTGCTGAAACACACAGTACTGGTCAGTGCACTGCTGAAACATAAAGGACTGGTCAGTGCACTGCTGAAACACAAAGGACTGGTCAGTGCACTGCTGAAACATAAAGGACTGGTCAGTGCACTGCTGAAACACAAAGGACTGGTCAGTGCACCACTGAATCCCAAAGGACTGGTCACTGCACCACTGAACCCCAAAGGACTGGTCACTGCACCACTGAACCCCAAAGGACTGGTCACTGCACCACTGAACCCCAAAGGACTGAACACTGCACCACTAACCCCCAAAGGACTGGTCAGTGCACCACTAACCCCAAAGGACTGGTCAGTACACTACTGAACCCCAAAGGACTGGTCAGTACACTACTGAACCCCAAAGGACTGGTCAGTGCACTGCTGAACCCCAAAGGACTGGTCACTGCGCTGCTGAAACACAAAGGACTGGTCAGTGCACTGCTGAAACACAAAGGACTGGTCAGTGCACTGCTGAAACACAAAGGACTGGTCAGTGCACTGCTGAAACACAAAGGACTGGTCAGTGCACTGCTGAAGCACAAAGGACTGGTCCGTGCACTGCTGAAACACAAAGAACTTGTCAGTGCACTGCTGAAACAGAAAGGACTTGTCAGTGCACTGCTGAAACACAAAGTACTGGTCAGTGCACTGCTGAAACACAAAGGACTGGTCAGTGCACTGCTGAAACACAAAGTACTGGTCAGTGCACTGCTGAAACATAAAGGACTGGTCAGTGCACTGCTGAAACACAAAGGTCTGGTCAGTGCACTGCTGAAACACAAAGGACTGGTCAGTGCACTGCTGAAACATAAAGGACTGGTCAGTGCACTGCTGAAACACAAAGGACTGGTCAGTGCACTGCTGAAACATAAAGGACTGGTCAGTGCACTGCTGAAACACAAAGGACTGGTCAGTGCACTGCTGAAACATAAAGGACTGGTATGTGCACTGCTGAAACACAAAGGACTGGTCAGTGCACTGCTGAAACACAAAGGACTGGTCAGTGCACTGATGAAGCACAAAGGACTGGTCAGTGCACTGCTGAAACACAAAGTACTGGTCACTGCACTGCTGAAACATAAAGGACTGGTCAGTGCACTGCTGAAACACAAAGTACTGGTCAGTGCACTGCTGAAACACAAAGGACTGGTCAGTGCACTGCTGAAACACAAAGTACTGGTCAGTGCACTGCTGAAACATAAAGGACTGGTCAGTGCACTGCTGAAACACAAAGTACTGGTCAGTGCACTGCTGAAACACAAAGGACTGGTCAGTGCACTGCTGAAACATAAAGGACTGGTCAGTGCACCACTGAATCCCAAAGGACTGGTCAGTGCACTGCTGAAACATAAAGGACTGGTCAGTGCACTGCTGAAACACAAAGGACTGGTCAGTGCACTGCTGAAACATAAAGGACTGGTCAGTGCACTGCTGAAACATAAAGGACTGGTCAGTGCACTGCTGAAACACAAAGGACTGGTCAGTGCACTGCTGAAACACAAAGGACTGGTCAGTGCACTGCTGAAGCACAAAGGACTGGTCAGTGCACTGCTGAAACATAAAGGACTGGTCAGTGCACTGCTGAAACACAAAGGACTGGTCAGTGCACTGCTGAAACACAAAGGACTGGTCAGTGCACTGCTGAAACACAAAGGACTGGTCAGTGCACTGCTGAAACACAAAGGACTGGTCAGTGCACTGCTGAAACACAAAGGACTGGTCAGTGCACCTCTGATTCACAAGAGACTGTTCACTGTACAACTGAGTCACCTACAACTAGGATTTGTTTACTGTTGAAAGGACAGTTGGGTCCATAAGGCATAAAAATTGTAATCCATGGCACTCCAAAAATAGTATGCCTGTGATTAAGTTTATTTTCACAGTCATATAATACAGGGACCTCCAGATATCATCTATGGAAGGTTATAAAAATTAGAACAATATTTCCAAACTGGAAAGTTATAGAGTTGGTGCCATTCAGATTTCATCACAGCTTTTTAGCTAAATGGCCTTTATCAAGTGACATCTGTAGAATGAGGCAGGTGAGATTCAACACAGGAATAGATAGGCTGTGATTGCAGGCAGCAGGGGTTGCAGGGAAGAAGCGTGAAGATGCTGTGTGCCAGCTGCCGCGGATCACAATTTTTAGGTCCTAAATTTTAAGGCTATTAGGCTGCGGCCATGACAAAATACCAGTCAGATTCTGATTAGGAACCCAACCTATATTTTCTCATCTATTCAATGATTTTGGGGAACGGTTCTGTCCGTGGTTTGCAGATTCAGCTCTCCCCCTTATAACTGAATAGGAAGAAAGACAAAAAAGAGAGGGGCGCTCCTTATGGTGAAGTATGTCCGTGCATCAACAATTGGTGAGGTACACTAATAAGTACGGACTCACCTGGTACGGTTGTGCGGCTAGTCTAGAGGCACAACTCTCATAAGCACATACAGGACACAACTCAGGTCCGTCTGCGGCAGCCGTGGAACTCCTCTCCAAAGCCACAAAACAATGCGGCAGCGGGTGTGAACAATAGGAACTAGAAAAATATGGTTCCCGGCGCTCGTCTCTCCAAGCAGCACAAGGAGTTAAAAAATAAAGATGTTTAATCAGATAAACAACTCATATAAAGGCCATACACCTATTAGAAACATGCAAAAATTAAAATCACTAACGCGTTTCTCGCCGAAACCGGCGCTACCTCAGGAATTGTGATTACCAATTCCTGAGGTAGCGCCGGTTTCGGCGAGAAACGCGTCGTTAGTGATTTTAATTTTTGCATGTTTCTAATAGGTGTATAGCCTTTATATGAGTTGTTTATCTGATTAAACATCTTTATTTTTTAACTCCTTGTGCTGCTTGGAGATTCAAATAGACGAGCGCCGGGAATCATATTTTTCTTTTAGTTCCTTATAACTGAATAGCACACTCTCAGCCCAAAAACTGGATGGAAGAATGTGCATGTTCCGAGTTTTTCGGAACGCTAGTGGTGTGAAGTAGAAAACCATGCAGTGTAGACTACTAGGCGGATTATTTATTAAAGACTATGGGGATGGTTGACAGACGGTTTTCAGATGGTTTCCAAATCTGAAAATTGTCTGAAAATCTGATGAAAAACCCATACATTGTGGACGTACGCTTAAAGGAAACCTTGGGATTTATTTGGTTTGTTTTTTTATCCAGGAAGGTGAAGGTCACTAGACTTGTTTTGGAGCCTTTCTTCTTTTTGAAAGAAAAAGAAGGGAAAAGTGAAAATCTACGGCTACTATAAACCAAAGAGATTGTCCAGCAAATGAAAAGAAAAGAAAGATAAAGAGAAATGGCTTGTGTTAGTCTTCATTTATCTCCCTGTGATGTTTTCTTTCCAATGTAGGCATTTTTGTGCTGTTATGTAGCCTCCATTCTCTAGAAATGAACAGCGGCATTTCCTGTTTAAAAGCTTAATAAAATCCCCAGGATCCTTTGTTGGGCTCCGTCTAGATTTCTTCCTCCCAACCTATGTCTCAGTGAAGGTCCCAGTTTTCTCCCCAAGTTGAAAAGTTTGGGAGGCAGGATCAAACAGCTGTGGCTTCAAAAGCTGCCCTGGAAAAAAAGCAAAACCACTTTGATCACCCGATCTCTTGGGCTCCACACAGAGCTGTTTCCTGTGTATCCAACCCCCCAGAATCCTTTGCTGGGCTCTTTCTAGATTTCTTCCTCCCAACATATGTGTCAGTAAAGGTCCCAGTTTTCTCCCCAAGTTGAAAAGTTTTGGAGGCAGGATCAAACAGCTGTGGCTTCAAAAGCTGCCCTGGAAAAAAAGCAAAACCACTTTGATCAACTGATCTCCTGGGCTCCACACAGAGCTGTTTCCTGTGTGTCAAAACATACAGAACTACTGTGCTCTCTGTTATCAAACAGCTGATATAGAACAACAGGAAGCCTACAGAAAATGTATTGAAAGAATCTTATAGAAGTGCCTAACTGTAGAAGAGATATTATTTAGAAAAAAAAATTTCCTCTGGAAAACCCCTTTAAAATGAGGCAAATAATAGCAGAATCCCATTTTTCAGTAACTACTAAAGATTGCACAAATGACAGTACCAACACGTGTCAAAATGTTAGAGAGAGATTTACCCTAAAAAACTAATGCCATACAGTGCACTATATCAGCTAATAGTGATGGGGCAGTACTACCACAATGTAGCAGAACTGGATGACAACCAGTATCGCCATACAGTGCCCCACCTATACCATCTAAATATTAGTGCTGCACAGTTTACAGATACCAAAGCTCTGGTCATGAGCTTTCAAGCCATGCATCAGAGTAGACCTTGTGGGAACCATCCTGGGAGTAGTGGAAGCTTGTGAAGTGCTATACACATTATACAGTGTACTTTCGCTTAAACGTTGTATTCCCACCACATGGATTATCTTTAAACATGTAGGAAAGGTGAATAAAGGCTATTACCAAATACATTGCTGTTCTGATTTTGCTTCCTTCCAGAGTTAGAGCAGTTTTGATCTCCTGCTCGTGTTCACAAGCTTCCCAGGTTACCGACCATCTCTCTCTGCTCATGGTCTAGCAGCAATGGCCTGGATGTTCATAATGCTGATTTAACTCACTGCTGTGTCTTATCAGCAGCACATGAGGGCTTTTATGTTTCTTACTGATAAACTTAAACCCTTTAGAGCCCTGTAGCCTTGAACCCTATTGTTTAGAAACTTCCATCACCAATGTCTCTCCTACAGGCTCAGCTAGGAATAGCAGAGCTGAAATGTTAGTAGAACCGGCCGCAGCCTGACAAGGAAGTGGGAGCCTTAAGCTGTAGAACCACCCACAGCCTGAACAGAAAGTGGAAGCCTTAAGCTATCGAACCGCCCACCACCTGAACAGGACGTTGGAGGCTGACGCTGTAGAACCCCCACACCATGAACTGGAAAGAAGAGCTTGAAGCTGTAGAACCGCAAACAACCTGAACAGGAAGTAAGAGCCTGAAGCTGTAGAACCACCAACAACCTGAACAGGAAGTAGGAGCCGGAAGCTGTAGAACCACCCACAACCTGAACAGGAAGAGGGAGCCTGAAGCTGTAGAACTGCCCACAGCCTGAACAGGAAGTAGGAGCCGGAAGCTGTAGAACTGGCTACAGCCTGAACAGGAAGTGGGAGCCTGAAGCTGTAGAACCACCCACAGCCTGAACAGGAAGGAGGAACCTGAAGCTGTAGGACCGCCCACAACCTGAACAGGAAGCAGGAGCCTGAAGCTGTAGAGCCGCCCACAGCCTGAACATAAAGTAGAAGCCTGAAGCTGTAGAACCGCCCACAGCCTGAACAGGAAATGGGAACCTGAATCTGGCTGTAAAGAGCAAGCTCATTGAAACAGAATGGTGAGAAGACCCCTCTAAGATTAGTCAGTTGGTCATAACAATTGTCTGAGCATAAAAATGTCCAGACTGAGCTGAGGACACATGAAAAACAAAAAAGTGCTCATCCGCATGCCCCTAATATTCTTGACTCGTCTGTAATCATACCATATACATAGTTTCAGCCAAGAGCCGGCCAAGATGGTAGCAGCCCCAGGGCCTACACCTCTCGTTAACCCCTGGCTTATATTTACTGAAAGAAAAGTGCCAAAACCTACTTGATAAAGAGTAATGACTACTTAAAACCCGACTTGAAAAGCGGATAAGAAAAGGAAACAAAATCACCACCACAGCGGTCTCTCCGGTGTATTAATGCTGTGTTTGTTATGTCTGGATGTACACGGAGATCAAGTAGTTTTTCACTTTTGGACTACAGTATACACTGAATAAGCATCCACCGGCGAGAGATTCTTTTGTGTGTTTACCTTCCCTCAGCCAAAAAAAATCTGAAGTTTCTGGAATTAAGGAATTAAACCAACAAATGCTTCTCCGGGTCTATTTAACCCTTCTGTCACCAGAGAGGTCCGACCCTGGTGGACTGGGGCGTTGAGAGGGAGAAAGTCAACAATCCAGCCCCACATTAATAATTGGGTCTCAGGGCTGCACAGACTTGGCCTCAAGACTTTATTTCCGAATGTAATTATTTGCTTTGGTGCTTTTGCTTCCTCTAAAGGAAAACATAACTTAATGAGCCTTTTCCTATGGATGTACAGTATGATAATGGCAGCCTCTTTACGGTGAAAATAGAAGGCTTGTCTGCACCATTTCCAGGTAATAAGAGGCATTTAGAACAGTCCACACTGTGTGCAATCACATGGGTTCCCTAATTAATGCCAGATCTTGACTTTTTGAGGACTGTTTCAAAAAGTCTTAGGGCCCTTTACACGGGTCAGTTATCGGCCTAATGTGTACGGCCACCTTTAGAGGATGGCAACCAAAGGGCATTTGGTCTTCCAGAACCCAAGTGAGATAAGCACTCTTGGCATCTAAGGAGGCTTCAAAATAGACTCTTCTCATGGCTTCTGGTTACCTACATTTTGGTGCACATGGATGCGATGATGTTCTCAAACCGCCTTTGAAGTAGGTCGACTCTTTCATGGGCTTTAGAGGTGCACAACATTTTCTGCTCCAAGGGCAACATTTTCATATTGACTATCTTGACTATTTGAGGACTGTTTCAAAAAGTCTTAGGGCCTTTTACACAGGTCAGTTATCAGCCTAATGTATACGGACACCTACAGATGATGGCAACCAAAGGGCATTTGGTCTTCCAGAACCCAAGTGAGGTAAGCATTCTTTACATCTAAGGAGACTTCAAAATAGACTCTTCTCATGGCTTCTGGTTACCTACATTTGGTGCACATGGAAGCGATGATGTTCTCAAACCGCCTTTGAAGTAGGTCGACTCTCTCATGGGCTTTAGAGGTGCACAACATTTTCTGCTCCAAGGGCCACATTGTCATATTGTGCCTCTCCCAGGGGCTGCAGTAAATCTTAAAGGAAAATTCCGATGTCTGAGACCTTTATAGCACTTCAATTGTAATTACCCAAAATGGCTAAGCGCTCTTGGATCCACTTTAAATATCTGGATAGGGGTCCCCTGCTTGGTGCCTATTTTCACTGTAGCTTTTGAGGATTACCAAATTGGCTGCTTCACAGCTATAACCAGAGAGTACAGCACACATATATGGCCTCCTCTCCATCTTCTCCTCCTCTCTGGAGTCTGGAATCTATCAGACATTTCTTCTAAATCTTGTGGATCGGCCATTATGGTGTCAGAAATAAGTGTCCTCTGAGGAAGAAATCCAGAAATAATACAGAAACAGTTTTTACTGGATCACTCATTTAGGCTGCATATCACAAGGCATTATGGGAAAAGAGCTGGAAGCTCAAGCGTTGGATGTAACCAATCCTCAATTTGCTTCTGACTCACTGAGTCTTTGGAAAGCAAAAAAAGCATGTGAGCCAAGCCAGTGTTGCTTATTTGCAGACAGCTGTTTCGGGGTTTTTGCCCCTCCTCAGTGCAGAGCAGAGCTTACTGGCTGGCTGGCAAATTGAGGATTGGTTAAATCTAATAGAGGGTGCTTGAGCTTCAGCTATTTTCCCATAACGCCTTGTGATATGCAGATGCCTGGTGGGGTGCAAAAAGGCAATTTCAAATCCCCACACACCTATATGGTGCTCTCCCTAAGGAGAGATATTCACATTTAGACTGCATAAGATAGCACACATCCCTATAGTACCATCCATACATCACCCAACATAACAGTGCTTGCCATAACAGTGCCAGTCATTACAGCGCCATCCATACAGTGCCCGCCATAACAGTACCAGCCATCCAGTGCTTGCCATAATAGTACCAGCCATAACAGTGCCCGCCATAACAGTACCATCCATAAAGTGCCAGCCATCCAGTGCTCTTCATAACAGTACCAGCCATAACACTGCCAGCCATCCAGTGCTTGCCATAACAGTACCAGCCATAACAATGCCAGCCATCCAGTGCTTGCCATAAACGTAAACAAAAACTATAACATGCCGCATCAGTGATTGCCATAACAGTACTCCGATAAGTGCCAGCCATCCAGTGCTCTTCATAACAGTACCAGCCATAACAATGCCAGCCTTCCAGTGCTTGCCATACCAGCCATAACAGTGCCATCCATACAGTGCCCGCCATAACAGTACCAGCCATAACAGTACCAGCCTTCCAGTGCTTGCCATAACAGTGCCCGCCATAACAGTACCAGCCATAACAATGCCAGTCATAACATTGCCACTAACACCTAAACTGTAGAAAACAAGAATAGAGGAGGCTAAAAAGAAATAATCATGGAGTGTAGGGAATTAGATGAAAGTGATATTTAGTTGAGAATCACCAATCTCCATTTACCAAGAACATGATGCTGGACCTTGTGTCTGTTGCTGTTGTAATGACAAATATAAAGATGGCAAAAGTGAAAAAACACAGAAAAAACAACCATCTCCCATAGAAAGATAAAACAATAAATTCAAAAATACAAATAGAAGAAAAAGAAGGATGCACATGACCTAAACACCAGTCAATTAAGCAATATACAAAAACAGACAAAAAAAGTGTAGCCCAACAAGTGCACAACATGGTCCAGCATCCAAAAAAAAAATATATAGCGCTGAACTTTTACTGCAATGCCATAAAAACACCAGAAGGAGCATAATGAAGAAAAGATAAAAAGCTGCACAGCTACAAACCAGAGAGACGCGTTTCAGACATAGTGTCATTGTCCAGAGTCAGAAATATCGGACATGAGTTACGCATTAAATAAGGAAGTTCCACCATTAATAGCCAATGCCAAAATAATTACAACACCTGTACAAGTAAATGAAGAGGGGACTTACCCAGATGAAAACACAGACAGAAAAAATAAACGCACACACCATTCGTATAGTAGCCAGCACCTTGTAGAAACAGTCACCCATAAGAGCTACGTCATGTGAGCAAAGGGCACTCCATGATGTGAGGAGTACAGAATCTCACAAAAACTCACATTTTTGTAAATATGGTATTACTTATTTTCAAGGGAAAACACTGAACACAAGACATGGGACAACACAACACCTTGATACCATCACTTAGCAGTGTACTCACTTTTGTTCTCACTTAGGGATGTACTCACTTTTTTTCTCACTTAGGGGTGTAACCACTTCTGTTGCCAGTGGTTTAGACATTGATGGCTGTGTTGGGTTATTTTGAGGGCACAGCAAATGTACACTGTTATACAAGCTGTACACTGACTACTTTGTACATTGTATCAGAGTATTAGCTCTTCAATGTTGCCCCATAAAAAGATATAAAAGATAAGTTTTGTGAGGTACTGTATATAAATATATGCATATACTGTATATACCTGAACTAAATCTTATTTAATGGAGGAAAGCATAAAAAACACTGCTGTGGTCTTCACAATCCTCTTGCAATAGGACAAGCTGGACAGCAAAACAAGTGCTAGGAATAGGCCAAAATTGTTTTCTGAACTCTTCCCGACTTAAGACTTTAGTCGTATTGTTTTTTATTTGCATTATTTGAGGTCTGAGAGCTCTGCTGCTTCTTTTTTATTATTTTGAAGATTTCTCATTTACTGCAAATAAATACAAAATTTTTTGCTTTGAATTTCAGAGACATGTTGTCAATAGTTTATATAATAAAATAACAATGTACATTTTTCTCCAAAATTTACCATTGAAGAAAAAATCAGAAACTGAAAATTTTGCAGTGGTCTCTTAATTTTTTCCAGAGCTGTGTTGATTGTATGTATTATATATTATTAATGTATGTATATATATAATATATATATATATTATATATGTATATATATATATATATTATATATGTATATATTATATATATATATGATTATAATATATATAATATATATATTAATATATATATATAGTGACACCTCACTTGCGTTCGGACGCCATCTTGGGCCGTCCTGGGGGTACTTAGCTTCGGGATCGCCTTCTTTTGGTAAAACGTACTGGTCCTCCAACATACGCACACCGACAAAGGATTTTTCTTAACACTCCACCTGTTTATTCCAGCGCAGGTTTACAGCATGGCATACAACCAAAACATAAACAAAAATCCTTGGCCGTCTAGCCACTAACTAAACACATATTTGCGTCTCTAACCTGTGGCCTGGATCTACCATTCACCACCACCAGAAAACACTTCACCAGTCTCCACTGGTTCTGGCTTCCTCAAGCCTCTTGGGGCCAGAGCCTTTCACCTTGGCTCCACTGCTGCTCCATTTGCAATAGCAGAACACGCCCCCCGATTACCTGGAGCAGCAGGTCCTTAATAGATCTCCAGAGACCTACCCAATACCTGAGCTGACCACAGGGACCTGGAACGTGGGAACAACCACCCACCCATCTGCAGTTTTTCGGAAGGCAGTCCTTAATGGCTGGACATTAGCATGCTAGGTACAAGGGTCAGCAACCTAATGCTGCGGACCGACAATACCTGGCTTCCCCCACCGAGACCAGGCTCTCAGTGGCACGTACGCCACCTGGCAGAACCCTGCGACAGCCTATAGTCGCTCTGCCACAATATATATAATATATATATATTTTTTTTTTTCTTTCATGTTGCATTTTTCTTGTTTATCAATTATTTTCCCTTCCTAGTCTTACATACCCGTTTCGTCATGGAGTGCCCTTTGTCCACATGACATAGCTCTTCCGGGTTACTGTTTCTACATGGCGCTGGCTCGTATATGAACGGTGTGTTTATTTCTTCTGTGCTTTCATTTGGGTAACACTCCCTCTTCATTTATTCGTAAAGGTGCTGTAATTCATTTGGCTATTCATGGGAGAACTTCCTTATTTGCGCAACACACGTCCATTATTTCTGACTGTGAACGAGGACGCTATGTCCAAAACGAGTATGTCTGGTTTGTAGCGGTACAGCTTTTTAGCATTTCTTCATCATTGTTCCTTTTGGTGTTTTTATGACGTTGCAGTAAAAGTTGTTTTCCATATTTCATTTCGGATGCTGGACCACTATGTGCACTTGTTATGCTACACTTTCTTTTTGTATGTTTTCATATAAAGATGGTGCCTGAAGAAAACAATCACATTTCCCATCATTTATGATATAGGTCTATATGTCAGATAAAGGACCAGAAACAGTGCAATCATTACATCAGTGTTCAGGTGCACAGATAAATTGGGCAAACTTTTTTCATTTCATCGATGAAAAATAGGTTTGAGGATGATGATGAAGCCATTTTTCAGGATGTTGGCATTTTTGAGGAAAGGTTTCTGGCACAATTTGTCATCAGCTCAACGACATTGCAGCAAACAGTCCAGATGTCAATCTAGCTGTGAAATAATGGTGGGAATTAAAAAGTTGGTTCATAATAAGGCTCCATTCTTCTGATCTGTCACTACTCTGCAAAAAAGTAAAAAAAAATCTTGGCATACAGTAGAATACTGTTTGTCTCTACATGAGTATGCGCTTCAAAAAATTCAGGTGTCAAAAAAGCCAAGTAAGGGCAACGAGGAACAAGGTACGAACTGTTTTTTTTTTTTTTGGGTGGGGAGGAGGGATGGGAGGGATTTCATGTTTTTTTTCCTGTTTGGGATTTGGAAAAACATAGGTCGGTAAAAAAAATATGCTAGAGTTATGTTTTATGACGCCAGAACATTTGCCTATTTAACTTTATGTCCTAAATGTGATAATTTGGAATGGCCTTAAACGGCTGAACAACCTTTTGTTACGAATGGCAGGAATATTTCTTCTCCCTCTCATTAAATCACATGTAAGGCAGTTGCTGTGCAGCCACCTCAAAAACCTTTCACCATGCAGCACAGCCTGAGCTTGTTTAGAGTGGAGTGGTAAGCCTCTTTATAGAGTGCTTTGGGTTTGGTAACATGGAACATGTTATATTGTTCTGTCCAGAGGGATTGTGTTTAGTAATCTGCAAAGTGTTCTGTATCCAGGTATCTAAAGTCCTGGATTGTTCATATAGTTCTCGTTCTGCCAAGTCTTTCTCTGTGTAAGTTAGTCCGTCAGTTTGTTTGAAGTCTCTGTATTTCTTAGTTTTTTGCTACAATGTTGTTTGTTTCAGTGTTCTTCTAAAGTATTTTTGGAGTCCTAACATCTGCTTGCTTGTGTCAGGGTCAGTGGTAGCTTAGGGAAATCTTTAGGGTTAGCTGAAGGGACAGTGGTCTCTCTTGTTAGGGATAGGGCTAGGGTAAACTTCAGTGAGGGTTAGGGTGTGTCCACACGGCAAGGTTTTTGGTCGGATTTTCAGACGGTTCTCGGATTTGAAAACCGACAATCATCCACATAGACGTTAATAGAACATCCCTTTAGTAGTCCACACTGAACAGATTTTCTGCCGGTTGGTTTTTACACTACCAGTGTTCCTAAAAACTTAGAACTTGCACAATCTTCCATCTGGTTTTCAGGTGGTGGTTGTGCATTTCAATGGCTATGGGGGGCGGGTGAATCCGCAAACGGTGGACAGAACCGTCCCCCAAAACCATGCAAAAGCCGACAAAATACCAGCTGGATTGTTTAATCAGAATCTGACCAGTATTTCGACACTGCTGTGTGGACGCACCCTTAGTTGTTCTCTGTTTTTGCTGTGTTTCCAGATTGAAGCTCGTAGCGTCAAACGCATCAATGTCTATGAAATTGTGTGCAATGTCGCCCTGAAAATGCCATAATATAATGGTGAATCCCCTTTTAGTTGTGCTTTTGCTTTATATTATTATCCCCTTTGACTGCTTGGTTGGCTACAGTTCGGCTCTTGGGGCTAGCAGAGTACTGGGAGCTACTTCTAGAACCTAGAAAAGGTGACTACTAAAGAGGAACTTCAATTTGTGCCAACCAATGTCATTGGACTTTAGTTGTGGTGATCCTTTTTTTTTTTTCTCGGGTCGAAGACACGTTATAATTGCTGTTATAAAGTCCAACACATGCAAAGCTTTTTATACACATATTTGGTCAGGATGTGCCCGTTATTTCTATGGAGGCTTAAAGGGGTTGTCCCCCTACAGGGATCGCTGCTATTTATGTTAAAGATCTTGCAAAAACAAGTCACTTTGCAATTTGTGTCCATTAACAGTGTCCTACCTATTCCTAGATATCCCCTCTTGTATGTGCTGCATCAACTCCTCTGGTTGCTATAGCTACAGACCTGTTTGATCTCTGCTGATAGGCTGCCAGCACTGGTCGCTATAGCTACAGACCTGGCTTCTACTGCAACCTAGTAGAAGCCAGTAAACATGGCCCTGAATTCAAAGTGAAACAAAGAAAACAGGACTGAGGTAAGATGAAAAGATGTAGTGAGACAACCCCTTTAATAGAGTAACAACTGATAAGCAACTCCGAGATTCCCCTGCTTTAATAATTGAATCAGAATTCACATGATGTGGTCTCCTAACTGTAGTGTAAGGATTTAAATATTTCTGCCCAAAATTTGAAAGTACCAAAGTTTTATTTTGTTCTGATCCTCGCATCAAAGGCAATATCATGAACCGAAACTGTTTTCCTTCTATGACATGAAACAGGCACCTAGTGTATACGATTCCAAATCTTTTATAACCTTTATTTTGGCCTATGGCACTACTTTCAGTATGAGGGTAAACAGTTCGTTTCAGCATCTTAGCACTACTTGGTGAACCTGGCCCATGTTGCATTACTGGGGAGAATTTTAACGACTTTGGAAGTCAGAACAAATTAGATCATAAAGTTTATGACCATGGAGACAGAGCCAGTACATATGAAATGTATATAATTATGGAAAAATTAATTTAAAAAAAGCCATAGACTACAAGCAACCAAAAACTAAAAAAAAAAAAAAATGGGGTAGTCTTTATTAAACCACCTTTGTATTCAACTCAAAGTGTCTCATAGTTAAAGACTATAAACAAACTTGTGACCTATTAGAAGGTATGATAGTTAAATAAGGTAGTCTATCCCTTATGTTTCTGCACCCTCATAAACCCATGTATCTGATTTGTAAGGGGACTCTCACACGGCAAACAAAATTTATTGGTGGAATCCACGTGGATGAAAGCTATGTTCTCCAACGCGTTTTAAACGAGTCATTTTTTATTTTTATACTAAAGCATATGGATCTAGTTTTACACGTGGTTTACAGACCAATTCATGCCTATTGGTTTTGGGTGCGAATCAGTGTTAAAATCCACATGCAAATGTTTTGATTGCTTATTGCAGGAGAATTTTAGCCATGCAAGAACATCAATACTAAAATCTACACACTATGTCCTTATGGAATACGGCTAAAGAATTAACATGTTAAAAAAAAATTTTGACCGCGCGTTGGTTTTGAAAACCACACAATGAAAATACGCGTCATCTAAACGACTTTGCATATTTTCTATTGAGGTTGAAAGGGAATAATTTTTTTTCCATTTTAAATAAGGATTTGAGGCTGGAATTCATGTGAAATCCATCTTGAAATCCTCATTGTGTGGACAGAGCCTATGGGGCAAATGAAAGACCTAGAAGGGAATGGTTACTCAATATAACAAAATGGGGCAACTATCTTCAGAGATTAATAGAATCCTGTTAAAGGGGTTGTCTCACTACAAGGATTGCTGCTTTTTATGTTAAAGATCTTGCAAAAATAAGTCACTTTGTAATATGTGTCCATTAACAGTGTCCTACCTATTGCTAGATATCCCCTCTTGTATGGGCTGCATCAGCTCCTCAGGTCACTATAGCTGCACCTGTTTGATCTCTCCTGATAGGCTCCCAGTGCTGGTCGCTATAACTACAGACCTGGTGTCCTCAGCAGCTCGCTACTGCAGGATAGTAAATCCATAAAACACGCCGCTGAATTCAAAAATGAAACCGAGACAACAGGACTTTGGTAAGATGAATTGATGTAGTGAGACGACCCCTTTAAGGCATCCCTTATGGCACAGGTGTCAAGCTCAAGGTTCGAGTCCTCCAATCGAGCTCACCACGCTCCTTTGGCTATGTTCACACGGTGTATTTGCAGGGCGTAATTACGCCCCGCAATTACGGCGTGTGGACGGGGGCGGGAGCGGGGGAGTGAGCGGGGGGCCGGCTATTCGCCGGCCCATAGACAATCAGTGCTAGCGGCGCTTATACGCCGCTAGAAAGGGACATGTCAATTATTCCCCCGCGGGGGAGGAGAGAGACGTAATCCATAGTTCTCTACGAGAACTGTGAATTACCGTAATGAATGGGCCGTTTTCGGCCCGTAATTGGCGCACTTCGGCGCGTAATTACGGACCGAAATACGGCCCATTTTAAGCCGTGTGAACATGGCCTTTATGTAGCGCCGAGAGTTTAGACACATCTGGTGTTCAATTCCCTGGCAGTGGCACAGCCCTACCAAGGCACCTTGCTACCCTCCCATAGCACTTCAAAGGCAACCACAATGCTGTCCACAGTGAAAAGGAGTTTGACACCCCTGTCTTATGGGATGATCATATGGTAAGTCTATTCCCATGGTGAAACTTTCCCAGTTTCCACTCATACATGGTCGTTATGTTGTACAGTCATATGAAAAAGTTTGGGCACCCCTATTAATCTTAATCATCTTAATCATTTTTAGTTCTAAATATTTGGGTGTTTGCAACAGCCATTTCAATTTGATATATCTAATAACTGATGGACACAGTAATATTTCCGGATTGAAATGAGGTTATTGTACTAACACAAAATGTGCAATATTAGTTATTAGATATATCAAATTGAAATGGCTGTTGCAAACACCCGAATATTTAGAACTAAAAAATGATTTAGATTAATAGGGGTGCCAAATTTTTTCATATGACTGTACATCTAAGGAGTTATATTGGCATCTTTCCAATATAAAAACCCTTTGAAGACCAAAACAATAAGACGCTACCAGAAGACATCAAAAATCTTCTACAGCCCTATAGTTTACAGAATAAGGACTCCTTTGTGGTCCGAAATGCGTCAACCACGCTATGACGCATTAATTAGCTAGGTGTTGTTTACTCTTTTGTCATGTCTCCACATTGGAATGTTTTTTTTTTTTAAAAATTACATTTTTAAACATTTTAATTAACGCTTTTTTGGATCAATCTTGGATGTGCAGCTGGTATTTGTATTTTTGTTACACCTTTAAAATATTTTGTTTAAAAGAATAAAAGCTTTGCAAATGATGTTAATCAAAATACCTACTGTTTGCGTTTCCAGCTTCTACAGCGATCTATGTGTTTTCAAGATTACGGACTACAAAGCAACCTTGTGTAGTATGATTATCCATTTATGTAAAACTCACATTTCCAAAACCTCTCTGACCAATAATAGGGTTTTTTGTGTAACATATAACCATGGAGACGCATAGCTCTGCATGGGAGCTGTATACAATAAACGATAGAAGACTTTTCAGGTTGGCTGTAAACCTTTTCCAATAATAATAGCAGTGGGTAGAATGCTCATTCAAAATTGCAAAAATAATAATAGTAATAATGGTAAAAAGTGAGACTTTTGAAGCAACTTTAATGTAAGAATGTCCACGCATTAACAAGTCAGGTTTAGCTTTATTGTTTTGGTAAAAGTTATGTTCGCCAAGTTAACAAAAGCAGAATGATAATTGATTCGGTGTCTATCCCACAACTTCCCACACCAGCAGCACAGGTCAGGTAAAAGTTTTTTTTAATGAAATCAAACCAAAACCATTCCTCTAACATCAATCCAGCTACACCATGAAAAATCTGTGAAATGCAAATTCAGCAGTATAAAAATGTAAGAAAAGTCAGCTTCACTTAGATTTCAAAGATAGTTCTTGCTATAAAACTATATATAAAGTTCAATAAGAAAATTGTTAATTCAAAGTCTACAACAGATACATTTCATAAAAACCTCAATAAATTATATATATATTTATATATTTATAATTCTTAGTGACAGTTCAATTCATGCACAGCCTTGCATATTCTTATTACATTACCGAGGGGGTGGAAAAAAAATTGGATGTGTTAAGTATTTGGAATGTACACACAGCAGATAGGTGTAAGAAAAATATATTCAGAAAATAAAAAATAAACTAAAAAAAGCACTCAAAATTGTAACCAAAACAAAGCCCCTTTGCAAAAAATGTAAAATGTATATTCTTTACAAATCAGGGCATTAAAAGGTGCAATAGTCTATTCAAATCACATTTTAACTAATTTGGCACACTGTTAACATCTAGGTGTGGTATATAAAATGTATATGTATCATGAGATCACAGACAGGCAAAGGGAAAAAAAAGTAAACTTCTTTAGGGTTTATAGTTAAAGCTACATCTCATGTGTGCACCTAGTTAGTAGATTAGGTCGTTTTGTAGTATTTAGGGTCCAATAAGAAAGTTGACCAAAAAGGATAGCAAAAAAAAAAAAAAAAAATGAAAAAAGAAAACTTAAAAAAAAAAAATAAAAAAAAAAAAGAATAAAAAGAATGAAAAGCAAACAAAAAAAAAAAAAGATAAAAAAAAGAATATAAATGAAAAAAAAAAATAAAAAGAATATATAGAATGAAAAACAAAAAAAAAAAGAATATAAGAATGAAAAAGAAAAAAAATATAAAGAAAAAAAAAGAAAAAAAATAAAGAATGAAAAAAAAAAAAAGAAAAAATGACTACATGGAATGAAAAAAAAAACAAACAAAAAATATAAAGAATGAAAAACAAAGAAAAACAAAAGTCAGTGTCTGGTTTTAAGAGAGAACATAAGAAAACATTCACACTTGAGATAGGAAAAGAGGGACGGGCGTCTTTAGGTAGAACACATTTTAAACAAATTATATTAGTACTTAATTTATAAAAATTTGTTTATTGCAATATAGTAAAATTCTGTTTTTTTCATTGCAGTCCAAAGATAAACAAAATAAATACTGTATCAACGTTTGATGCAAGCAGATAGTGTTCATGACCTTGACAGATGTCTTTCAAGGTTAATGATGAGCACTCCATATCGGAATTGACATGAATATCCACAGCACAGCAACATTCAGGAGGAATATTCTATGTAATGTGACAAATCGCTTAATATTATAACTTTTCTATTGACCAGCAATCACTCCCACTTTATGAAATTCTTAAAAAAAAAAAAAAAAAAAAAAAAAGCTATGGCCATGGTTCACACAGTAACTGAAGACGAAAATTAGATAAATATAAATTAGAGTATTTTTTGAAAGCCGTTGTAAATAATTTCTCTCTGCTGCGCTGTCCTCTTCTACCAAACAGCAAATATATACATATACATACAATCATATAAAGCAGCTAAAAGGACTATACATTTTGTACATTTTTTTTTCCAGATATTTTTGGCTAAACATAAAAAAAATGCAGAATAGAATTATTCTCTGAACTGTTAATAAGTTTAAAAATAAAACCTATGGAGGCATGGTGTGTACAGTAAAGCTAGGCCCACGGCCCAAGCGAGAAAGGCGTCATTTAGGTTAATAACGTCTATAAATAACTTTACATATATACAAGGTTAAACAAAATAACAATTTTTAAAACAAATTGACAATATCAAAATTATATTATTGATGAGATCAGTGTCATTCTAGATTGCAATGCTATTAAACCAGGACAGATAAAACTTTTTGCTTTGTTTTTTTTTTTATACATTTTGCTTTTCTTATATACATTATGTACGTATGGGAATTTACATTGTTTTTATATATATATATTTATACCATTTTGAATTAGACCAAACAGTTTTGCTTTGAGGTATCCGAGTTAGAAATTATATTGAAGGGCAATTTATGTTACATAAATTAAAAAAAATGTTTAAAAATTAAATTTTTTACAATTTTACTGTTCATTTTGTACGATGTATTTTTCCTTTGCAATTTTATCATTTTTATTTAGTTTTAAACTTGCTACTTTTGAAAAATATTTTTTAGTAAGTGAGCAATGGTTATTATACATATACTACAGCTATGGACTATAAGTGGTTTTGAAGTCTAAGGCTACTGTATGTTTTGTCTATACTGCAAATGTTAAAATACTTAGAAACATAGAAAACATGACGGCAATTTAACATGCGGGTTTGCGCCAAAAAAAAGTGGTCGGTTTTGGGATTTCCTAGTGCATTGAATGTACTAGGATCCGCAATGAGTCCGTCGGAATGTTGGCGGTTTAGAAAACCTACAGTAGAAAATCCGTGCTGTGTAGACTACACCTCAGATTTTCTATTGTTGTCTATGGTGCACGGGTTACAGTTGGATTTTTCAGTATCTAGAATCCGCCGAAAACTCGACCAGAAAACAGAGCCGTGTAGAAATGGCCTATGGCTGCGCCTACACAGCAGAGTGTAAAATACTAGTTGGATTCTAATCAGAATCCGACCACTATTTTACAGTCAGTTTTTGTCTTTTTTGTCGTAACTTTTTGCCGCGGTTTTCGGATTTCGCCCCATTCAACAGAACAGTACTATAATCTGTCACTTTCCGGCGGATTATACATGTTCTATGTTTTTTTTTCAAAACCTTAGGTTTTAAAATCCGACCTCAGAACATCCGAGCTGTGTAGACTACAGTTCGGATTTTCCATTAAGGTCTATGGGGACGATTTACATTCTAAATACTGAATCCGCTTAAAAATCCAACTGTAAACCAGTGCTGTGTAGACATAACTTAAAGGGGTCGTCTCACTACAAAGAATAGCTTTCAAAATGTAGGGAACAGTAAATGAAGACGTTTTCCAAATATATTGCTTCGTTCATCTTTTTTTGTTAAGGAGCTACAAATTATTTTATCACCTTCTGTGCTCTCTCTGGTTCCCCAAGTGACCAACCTGTGTACTCCTTCTCCCCTGCTGTTTGTTCTATCTGATAGCAGGGAGTGAGGTCATCACACAGGTCACGGCCAAAAGTGGCAGGTGGAGCTTGTGTTTTATCTGATCTTTCAGACAAAGACAGTAATTACTCTACTGTTTACATTAGCTCAGAGAAGGTAATTTATTTAATCTAGAATAATAAACAGAGAAGTCTGAATACACGGAGCTCATATGCTAATTACACACAGCTTGACCAGGAAGTGACAGAGCCAAGCAGCATTATTTCATTCATGCATCTTATGAAACTTTGAGATGAGACAACCCCTTTAAGTATCTCTAATTGTTGCATTTATACAATCTATGGGAGGTTCTGATGGAAACTTTATGAATGGGGTCATACATGTTTCTAACCATGTGAGACAAACAATATAACCAACAGTAAGGCCGGATTCACACTATGGGCGCCATGTATGAATGGGGCTTTGCCATTTTTTTTGGCATATATTGTGCTCCAAAAAACTGTCGTAGCCCTGTTCTATACATGTATGAACAGCCGTACGCCAAAACTTGCGCCAGCCAGGGCACATTTGAATGCGCCAAAGTTATGCCAAGCGCCAAAGATATGCTTTACTACGTAAAGCATATCACATGCCATATTTATGAACCCACATACGAATGGGTCATACATACTGTCACAGTCTACATTCCTCTATATGGATTTAGAACTGGTGCATTGGCGCCAAGTTTCATACATGTTGCCCTATTTTTCTGCCCTACACTGCTTGGAATACCTTGAAAAGGCTATTCCGACATACATGACAGTGAAGCCATAAGACTCTATAGCTCACATGAAGACTCTTTTGGACTAGGTTTGGCCCATTTCACGTTGACATATGTTTTATGTCACACACAAAGCATGGTGGACCCTATGGCTCTGCCACAGTGTACATCGAAATACCTTTTTTAAGGTGACGATGTTTATTGGCGACAGAGACCCGAAACGTGAACGGGTCTACATAGAAGTGAACTAAATCACAATGGGAAATCCTGTAGTAAAATGTGAAAATAAGCAAACCAATTAAAGCTACAGTTTAATGCGGTTTACAAAATACAACTTAAATAAATAATGATAGTAACTAGAGGTACTAATAAATTATTAGAATTTTTTTTTAATATATTTTCCTTAATATGTGCTTTCTCATCTGCTACAAGTGCTCTGGTGATTGTGAAAAGATGGTGGTGATGAAAGAAGGTCAGTCATCCTAAAAGTGGATATTTGGGGCCAAAAAAAAAAAAAAATGTAAAAAAAAATTGTGAACAGATAAAAAAATAAAGAAAAGGTATTTGTGTTTACAAAGACAGTGAGATGTACTAGTGCTCAGATACCTAAAGCAGAACGGAGTTTGAGTCTTACACATTCATCATATTGTCATACTCAATGTAAAAAACGAAAATAAAAAAAGGAAGTTTTAGTCTGAGTGTTTTTTGATGTCATGGATTCTCTTCTAGCATCACAGGCACAGATTGGTTGTTCATCAGCGGTCACTAGAGGTCACGGCACAAGGATCCCTAGTGTTAACATTCTCCTTTTCCAATATATAAATTTTAATATATTTCTCTTTTCTTCTTTATATCTTGGCACATGAAAAGTTCGTTCAGGCCAAACAGTGCTTCATGACTTATACAGCAAGTATTTTATACGGCTCAAAAAAAATTAAAAAAAAATTCCTTGTAACGACTGGGCAGTTCTGTCCATATGCCTCTAGTCTACATTCCTCCTGGGTATCCGGCTTAAAGTCATGTTCTGATGATGCAGTTGTATTGCTGATGCTTAGGAAGACAGACCTCATCCGGAAGAATATCATGTGCAAAGACTGAGTCGTCTCCTGATGAGCAAGTGCTGTGACTGTCCTGGCACGCTGGTGAATACTGTTCAAATGGCACAGAGAGGTCGAGGTACTCCTGAAATGTAAAAGTATAAAATTAAAAAATAAAACACACACATAATAATTCTGATTCAATTCATGTGGCCACTCGGTGGCAGTGTACTATTGCTGACCTGATAATACAATGCAACATTTAAAAAAAAAAGAAAAAAAAAGAAAAAAAAGTAATAATAAAGATAGTAATATGAAGTCAAATTATACAAAAAAATAAAAAAATAATAAAAATACAATAAAAATCTAATTATAAAATCATAGAATATAACATGTAATAAACTAAATTATTAAAACAAAACCATCATCATCATAATATTAAATTAATGGAATAACTATAAGAAAATACTAAACATATTAAAAATACTAACAATCATCATAATAAATCAATAAAAAATATAAGAAAATACTAAATATATTAAAGACGCTAACTAAAGAATCATAATAAATCAATAAAAAAAATATAAGAAAATACTAACTATATTAAAAATACTAACAACGATCATAATAGATCAATAAAATAACTATACGAAAATACAAATACTAAATAACCCAAATAATAAATAACCATGATAAAATACAAAACATTAACAAAAAAAAAACTAAGTAACCAAAATAATAAAAATTGAATAAAATAACCGTAATAAAAGCCAAAATATAATAAAAGTACAAAAATAAATAAAATAATAATAAAAAAGGCAAAATATGACAAATACCAAAAAATAATAAAATAAATGATATGATAAAATATAAACTATTATAACATTTGCTAAATTTAAAAATACTAAATAACCACATCAATAAAATAATTATAATAAAATATACAACATAAAATACAAATATAAAATAGTATTTTTCATTGACTATTGAATTCAAAGTGTTAATCCCTAACTTTGCCAGTTCATCTTTACATTAGAAAACTAACTCCTGTGTGATTTTTATTAGAAAGCATTAGGAGCCGAGTGATCAATAGGAGGTAATCATCCTGACAGAGCAATGCACGTCATTCATTTGCAGAAATTGCTTCAATTACGAGTAAGGAAACAAGGTGTCCCAGTCCGTGCACAGAGGGTCTTTGTGTAGCGGAGGCTTGGGGATTTCTATGATGGGGGCCTGCAGCATACCTCTACACAAACTGTAGAATTACAGGCAGTAGTAAGCTAACAATGTTGTGCTAGTGTAATGCAAGTAGTAGGATCACTGCTACATCTACTATACAGTAAACTGTTGTTCCCATCAAGGAAACATTGATCCTTATTCTTACACCACTCTGTGGGGTTCTAAACCTCGACTTCACTAGTAATCCCTTAGGTTCTAAACCTTTTGAGTGTGTCCGGAAATAATCAAGTTGACTTATTTTTAAAAAAATCCATGTTAAAATACCCTAATAAATGAAAATCCTCCACTCGGGAGCCTTCTATTAGTCACACCAAAGAGCAGATACAAAGGGAGACATGCATGTATGGAGCTTCGCCAGTATTCTGGTGTCCTTCAACTCAAAAACTGGTGGATCCCTGTTCTCTAGATGTCTGAGCAGGAACACTCCAAAAATAGGCGCATTTTGTAGTGCCCACGGCACTTTCTAATGCGCCCAAGATGTGGGGCTTTATGGAGGAGTGTTGCACCACAACCATATGGTTCTACCGCTGTATATGTAATTCTACCACTGTATAAAGCATTGGTGCGACCTCACTTGGAATATGCTGTTCAGTTCTGGGCCCAGTTTATAGAAGAGATGTAATGGAGCTAGAGAGAGTGCAAAGACGAGCAACCAAACTTATAAGGGGAATGGAGCATCTTAGTTATGGGGAAAGGGGGGTTAGTAGAATTGAACTTATTTAGTCTTGAAAAAAGTGGGTTCGGGGAGACATGATTAATTTATATAAATTATAAATGGTCCCTACAAAAGTATGGGAAAAATTATTTCAGGTAAAGCCCCCTCAAAAAACAAGGGGACATTCCATTAGGCTAAAGAAAAAAGGATTCAAGATCCAGAGGAGAAAAGCGTTCTTCACTGTAAGAACTGTGAATCTGTGGAAGAGCCGTCTGAGGAGCTGGTCACAGCAGGAACAATAGAGAGTTTCAAGAAACGCTTAGATAACAGCCTGAAACTAAAGAATATGAATGTGTACGTAGCTATGCAAAATTCTGGATCCTGGCTGGTGGCGGCTCTGGGATCAGAGATGGGGTCTCCCCTGGAGCAGATTGGTTCTTGCCTTGTGGGTTTCAGGACATTCACCAGTGGGGAGGCTTAAAGTCCTTGTCTCCCTTCCTTCACCCACATTTTCACCACCCTTGGTTGAACTTGATGGACACGTGTCTTTTTTCAACCATACTAACTATGTAACTATTTATGACGGGAGGACAGCAAAACTGGGCACATTACTGCTGGAACAGCCAGACCAACTTACCAGTGGTTTATCTGAGCCTGATTTGCCGTTTTGGAGCTAGAAAGCTCCTAATCTCTGACCCGCAGTAGAACAGGTTCATACATTCAGGTGCAAAATATTGTCATCTGGACGCCAAAATACATACATGTCACCCAAAGTCTCTCACTCTGGAGAACCTGGCATATCTGTGCATTACAGATAGTCAACTGATTTCAAACAGGACTGTGTAATGCTTTATTGTTCCTGTGGTGGCGCTGTAGGTAAACTTAACTTGTTGGCAGTTTTGTCCACAGATTGTAGCTGGTTTGAGGGGGATCCTGGGACAATCTGTGATCAACTTATTGTTGGAAAGCCATTCTACTAACATGGGATAACCCTTTAAAAGGAAATCTTTAAAAAAAATTTGCAGAGCATTTTAACTTAGAATTCTACACAGATAATGAATGGTTCAGGGTAACCAAAAATGGTGATAAGTCAGAGAGGACACGGTCTACAAATGAATGGCATAGTGTAACTTCAATTTCCAAAAATTGGGTGTAGTTTAGGCATTAGAAGGCATCTTGGGTGGGTTGCAATAACATACTCAAACTGCACTAAAGGTTTAATGTAACATTATGCATATATAAGTGGTATGGAATTACTTACATCAGTAGATGTGACAGTAAGAGCTCGGTCTAGGTCTTCGACAAGCTGCTTGAATGTTGGTCTTTGTGATGGGACAGCATGCCAGCACTCCCTCATGATCATGTAGCTGAGAAAAAGAAAACATTGATCACCCACAAAGCATTGACCAGTTAAGACGCTGGCCGGTGAAGTCCAACCACCCATAGACTGCTAGTTAACATCTTGAATTGCCGAGATGGTCAGGTTTGTACTTCCTGTCTCTTGTTGGTGCTTGTATTGAGTACTGTCTTGAGATTTGGGAAGATAATTGCTTTGGAGTTAACTTGGAGACTATGGGGACCTTTGGAGTCATTGCTGCAGATTTAACATCTATCAGACTTGGGGTTATTTAGCTTGCTAAAAAGATGGCTTATGGGCAACTTAATTACCATGTACAAATATGTGAAAGGAATAGACCTGCAAAAACAACAAGGGGGCATCCTCTACGGTTTCACTATCATCATAGATGGGGATTCTATACTGTAAGAGCAGTGACACTATGAAGCCCGCTGCCATAAGAGGTTGTGATGGTGGAGGCATTGGCCAAATTCAAGAGGGGCTTACATGCCTTTCTTGAAAAATATAATATTACAGGTTATGGGGACTTTGATCTAGGGACTTATTCTAGTTGCAAGATTTGGAGTCGGGAAGGAATTTTTCCTCTTGTATGGGACAATTAATATTTGCCTCAAAGGGGTTTTTGCCTTTCTCTGAATCAACTGTAGGGTTATAGGTTGGACTTGAGCCTTTTCCCATCTTATCCACTATGTAAGCCCCTGTCTTCACTGGTCACATCCAGGACAGCTACAGGCATGGGAGATCCTTTACTACAAGTCATATTTTGTCCTCTAAGCACACCTCTAATAATGTACAAAGAGGATGGCAAAGATAAAAATTAGGCTCCCTGGTCCATCACACACCTAACCTCCCAAGACAGGCCTCTCCTAGCACCCCCTTGCTTTCCAACATAGTGGTGAGAACCTCCATCCTTAGGATGGGCCACCTTTCTATAGGTTCCCCACAGCAACCACATAAGTGGTCTTCATGGTAAATGATGGTTATTCTATACTAAAGCATCACATCTTGCCTAAAAAGTCATCCATAGCTAAAGACATCAGACTTACAGCTCATGCGTGCAATTGGCTGGCTTGTCCATTCGATGACCTTCTTTTAAGAGCTTAAACAGTTCCTCTACTGGGATCCCAGGGTATGGAGAGCCTCCCAATGTAAAGATCTCCCAGAGAAGCACTCCGAATGACCATCTGGGAAAAGAAAGCATAAAAAAAATTAATATTCACAAGGGTTTCTCCGACAGAATTCATTATTGGGGAGAAGGGTGTGGGGCATTCATGTGCAACCATGCACAGCTAACACTAGTAGAACTAATTGCCTGGGCCATTTTACTTGTTTAGTTGGAGATCTCTCCGCTGATCCCGCTCATTTGCAAAAAAGAAACGCCAGGCAACACGTCTAAAAACTAAAACGAGCATTTAATCACACCAATGACAGCTCATCCATTACCCTCCCCCTATCCCTTTTGTAAAGATTTCCACTGAGACCAATGAATGGAACAAATCAAATTATTCATGCACAAACTGGCCATGCTGGAATACAGTGCTGCAGGGCATGAATGCAGCAGAGCGATGGCGACCTGTTGCTTGTAACTACTGATAGGAGAGACCATGTAAAATAATTAAGATAAAACACCTCTGGAATATGTCATAGTGATGAGCTCCGATGGCCGACAACTACACAACAGGTTAATGGCGTCCTATGTTAAAGAGTGTATAAATATACCACATAGTGGCCAACTAAAACTTTCATACAACTGCTACCACCACTCACTGCATCAGCCCAGACCTTATGTTGGATGATGCACCATTGGATGACATTTGCTGGCAGCCACATCTTGATGGTCATAGGTTATAAAGTGTATAAACATATGGTATTGTGGCCAACTATCGTACAACTACTACCACCACTCACTGCAAACATGCTACCGTACAGTGCCTAAGAATCAGTAAAGTACATTCCACCATTCAACACTGTGCATTATCCCGACCACCACTCCTCTTTAACTCCCAAATCGATATATATTAGGATTATTCCCAGGGCAGGCCTTATGTTGGATGATGCACCATCGGATGACATTTGCTGGCAATCCACATCTATATGGTTATATTGTGACATAAAATGTATAAATAAACAATATGGTGGCCAACTCAAACTTTCATACAACTGCTACCACCACTCACTTTAGCAGTCCAGACCTTATGTTGGATGATGCACCATTGGATGACATTTGCTGCCGACCACATCTATATGGTGTATAAACATAAGGTATGGTGGCCAGCTATCATACAACTGTTACCACCACTGACTGCAAACATACTACTGTACAGGGCCCAAGTACCAATAAAGTACAATCCACCATTCAACCTCGTGCATTTTCCCGACCATCACTGCTTTTTTACTCCCGATTCAATATAAATCAGGATTATTCCCAGGCCAGGCCTTATGTTGGATGATTGCCACCATCGAATGTACATTATCGTGGCAGGCAACTTAAAATTTCATACAACTGCTACCTCCACTGACTGCATCAGCCCAGAACTTATGTTGGATGATGCACTTTTGGATGACATTTGCTGGCAACCACATCAATATGGTCATATATGCATGCATTATCCCGACCACCACTTCTCTTTAACTCCCGAATCGATATATCAGGATTATTACCAAACAAGGCCTTATGTTGGATAATGCACCATTGGATGCTACATCGATATGGTCTGTCATATGTCACATAGCATATAAATATACAATATGGGGGCCAACTAAATATTTCATACAACTTCTACCACCACTCACTGCATCAGTCCAGACCTTATGTTGGATGATGGACCTTTGGAAGACATTTGCTGTCAACCACATCTATATGGTCATATGTCATACAGTGTATAAACATATGGTATGGTGGCCAGCTATCCTACCACTGTTACCACCACTGACTGCAAACATGTTACCAAACAGTGCATAAGTACCAGTAAAGTACACTCCACCATTCAACCCTGTGCATTATCCCGACCATTACTTCTCTTTAATTCCTGATTCGATATATATCAGGATTATTATCGGGCCAGACCAATGTTGGATGATGCACCATTGGATGAAATTTGCCAAAAGCCACTTCTATTGTCATATGTCATAGAGCATATAAATATACAGTATGGCGGCCAACTAAAACTTTCATACAACTGCTACCACCACTCTATCACTCCAGACCTTATGTTGGATGATGCACTTTTGGATGAAATTTGCTGCCAACCACATCTATATGGTCATATGGTGTATAAACATATGGTATGGTGGCCAACTATCATACAACTGTTACCACCACTGATTGCAAAAATATACCGTACAGGGCCTAAGTATCAGTAAAGTACATTCCACCAATCAACACTGTGCATTATCCCGACCACCACTCCTCTTTAACTCCCAAATCGATATATATTAGGATTATTCCCAGGGCAGGCCTTATGTTGGATGATGCACCTTTGGAAGACATTTGCTGGCAGCCACATCTATATGGTCATATTTCACGGAGTGTATAAACATATAGTATGGTGGCCAATTATCATACAACTACTACCACCACTGTATATACACACTGACTCCACAGCAGAATAGTGAGTGCAGCTCTGGAGTATAATACAGGATGTAACTAAGGGTCAGTACAGAATAAGTAATGTATGTACACAGTGTCTGCAACAGCAGAATAGTGAGCGCAGCTCTGGAGGATAATACAGGATGTAACTCCGTATCAGTTCAGGATATGTAATGTATGTACACAGTGACTGCACCAGCAGAATAGTGAGTGCAGCTCTGGGGTATAATACAGGATGTAACTTGGGATCAGTACAGGATAAGTAATGTAATGTAATGTGAGTACACAGTGACTGCACCAGCAGAATAGTGAGTGCAGCTCTGGGTATAATACAGGATGTAACTCAGGATCAGTACAGGACAAGTAATGTATGTACACAGTGACTGCACCAGCAGAATAGTGAGTGCAGCTCTGGAGGATAATACAGGATGTAAGTCAGGCTCAGTACAGGATAACTGATGCAATGTAGTTATGTTTTTTATGTATATTTTTTCTAAACTCTAAATCGATGCTGGGTGGTAAATCTTTGTTCTAATAAACATGACGTCGCTCTCTTTTCTATTGCAATGTGCTTATAGGACTAGACTAGAGCGCTTCACGAGTGGGAATGTTAATCCTTACACATCGCTCTGGTGAGTGTAGACGCGGTCAAACAATGCTTCCGGAGCCATCCATTTCACAGGCAGCCGACCCTGTAATTGGAAAGACAAAAAAAAACCAGACTGTACCATCAGCAGATTGGAGCAGCCACCCTGGCACCAACCTCTCTTCCCTCCTAATCCCCATCAATGGTGACTGCTGACTACAGCTGTGTCCCGGCTAAAGCGCACACTGTAAATACAGCAGAGACCTCACAACATCCTGTACAATGAAGTCTGGTCATCCTGTCCGAAAATTCCACCCCCCTTATACCCAGGGTTTGCTCTATGCATTATGAGATCACCAACAAACATAACATTCTCAAGGGGTTACATTCTATTCTTTCTACTTGTATCTGCTACTGGGAAAGATGGGTGACGAGCATTAATCCTGTCAAACGTCTCTTGATGTGGAGGAACTGCCCGGTCCTGCATTACAGAAGAAAGCCCCCTGATTTAAATGGACATAGTGTAATACCTTATTTCCCCTGTGGTGGCGCTGCAGGGAAACTGTAAACTTTGACAGATTTCTCTATAAAATACAGCTTACTGCTGGGGGTCCCAGGCAGGTGATAAACTGTGATAAACTTATATTAAAAGCACCCTCCTAAGAGGTAGGGATTGTACAACATAGAGATCCCCTTTAAAGTGATCCTTTGCTTTGGACAATCCCTACAGGTTAGAAAATTCTCCGCTACGGCCAATCCCCAGTTATAAGAAGGGTCCTTTGATCACAAGGAGTCCCATGTCTGGTACCCGAAAAAGTAATCATAATATGTAGAGAAACCTGACCGTAATGTTCAGTTTCCCTATAGCGCCAACATAGGAGAAATAAGGCATTACACATAAGCCATTCAAATCTGTAGGTTGTCTGCATGATTCATGACAGGACAGGTCCTCCAGAGAGACGTTCTTTGTAACCAATCTTAAATGAGGATCCAGAAAAGGGGACCCGACCCTATTCCCTAATAGGGTTTAAAAAATGGGTTATGAAAACAGAGTTTGCCCGGCTGAAAAAAGACAAGACGTCCATTCAGTTCGGGTCGCTGATCCAGGGATTTATTCTGATTCACAGACTGGAGTTGGGAAGGAATATCGTCATCGTCTCCATAAAATGAGGAAAATTGGTTTCTACCTCATTGGAGGGGGGGGGGGTTGTTCCTACCTCTGGGTCAACACTATAGCACAATAGGCTGCCTTCTCCAGAATCCTGGTCACTATAACTTGTTATATTATTACATATAGAAATGTATCCAGACCCTTCTCCAGCATCCTTTTCACGGGACTTTTTATATTATTACTCTAGAATTGTATCCAGACCTTCTCCAGAATCCTGTCACTAAACTTGTTATATATTACATCTAGAAATGTATCCAGACCCTTCTCCAGAATCCTGGTCCACTATAACTTGTTCTAATTTTTAAACATCTAGTAATGTATCCAGACCCTTCTCCACATCCGGGTCACTGGAGCTTGTTTATTATTACATCTAAAATTGTATCCAGACCCTTCTCCAGAATCCCGGTCACTATAACCTGTTATATTATTACATCTAGAAATGTATCCATACCCTTCTCCAGAATCCCGGTCACTATAACTTGTTCTATTATTACATCCAGAAATGTATCCAAACCCTTCTCCAGAATCCTGGTCACTATAACTTGGTCTATTATTACATCTAGAAATGTCTCCAGACCCTTTTCCAGAATCCTGTTCACTATATCCTTTTATTTTATCCCTTCTAGAAATGTCTCCAGACCCTTCTCCAGAATCCCGGTCACTTTAACTTGTTATATTATTACATCTAGAAATGTATCCAGACCCTTCTCCAGAATCCTGGTCACTATAACTTGTTCTATTATTACATCTAGAAATGTATCCAGACCCTTCTCCAGAATCCTGGTCACTATATCTTGTTCTATTATTACATCTAGAAATGTATCCAGACCCTTCTCCAGAATCCTGGTCACTATAAATTATTATATTACAACTAGAAATGTATCCAGACCCTTCTCCAGAATCCTGGTCACTATAAGTTGTTGTATTATTACATCTAGAAATGTCTCAGACCCTTCCCCAGAATCCCGGTCACTATAACTTGTTATATTATTACATCAAAGAAATGTATCCGGACCCTTCTCCAGAATCCTAGTCACTATAACTTGTTATATTATTAATTCTATAAATGTATAGGTTCCCTTCTCCTGTATCCTAGTAACTATAACTTGTTATATTATTACATCTAGAAATGTATCCAGACCCTTCTCCAGAATCCCGGTCACAATAACTTGTTATATTATTACATCTAGAAATGCATCCAGTCCCTTTTTGAACTGTTAGTGAATTCCCCATGACAAGTTCCTCTGGCAGAGAGTTCCACAGTCTCACTGCTCTTACAGTAAAGAATCCCTTTCTATGTTTATGTGAAACTTTTCTTTTATTCTAGATCACAGGTGTCAAACTGCGGCCCTCCAGCTGTTGGGAAACTACAACTCTCATCATGCATTTGTATAATCTATAACAGTGGGCATGATGGGAGTTGTAGTTTCCCAACAGCTGGAGGGCCGCCAGATTGATACCCCTGTTCTAGATGTAGAAGACGCCCCCTTGTTCTAGATCCAATCCTCAGTATAAATAGATAATTGGGAGAAATCTCTATATTGACCCCTGATATATTTATACTCGTTTATTATGTCCCCGCCGTCTTTTCTCTATTTCCTCTTGTATGAGACAACTGGCATTTACCTCATAGGGGTTTTTGTCTTCCTCTGGATCAACACTGTACAATTGGACTTGATAGATCTGTGTGTTTTTCTAACCTTATGTCACCTATCCTTTGGATTTTTAATAGATATCATTCGTAGCACAACCCCTTTAAGTTTTCCTGTCCATCCATTAGTTGCATGGAGCGGTGCTGTATTTCTCTGCACACTGGGGATGCAAATGAGCAGGTAGAAAGCCAAAGCAATATTGTTCCCTTCCTTCTGTGGATCAGCAGGGGTCTCATATCCATTATTTATGGCATTTATAGTGATCTACTTTAGCATTAGGGCAAAGCAATCTCTCTTTAAAGTGGATATTTTACATATTTAGTACCTAGAATATTATTTGTGGTCAGTCTCTGACCTATTGAGCTTGCAATCTAATCACTTCTCACACACGCGCAAGAGCAAGGTCAATAAAAGCATAGCTTGCAACTCACGTTTGTGGTCTTCTTGTAGTAGTCTATGTTGTGAATGTCTCTGGCCAAGCCAAAATCTGCAATTTTCATCACATTATCGTCGGTAACCAGCACATTCCTGGCTGCCAGATCTCGGTGAATGCACTGCCAAGAAAATGGAAAATTATGTGCCAAAATGATTAGAAACTGAATATTAGAATGTTATATTAATTTAAAAAGTTGAATTGGTAAGGGGGGAGGGGGGGGTGGATTTTCACTTTTGTCACCTCTAAAAGAATTGAAGCAAATTTAAAAAATGTATTGTTTAAAAATATTTAACTGTTTTGTGTATACAGCGCCTATGCAGACCCAAGTGTCTCCATGGTTACAGACTACAAATAAGCCCCGTGTAGTCGGATCCCATAGTTAGGATTTGGTCTCACCCATTGGCCCCTTCTAAGAGGGCACAAGGAGCTGTATACAAAAAACCATAGGATACTTTGAATCAAGACTATTTTCGAGGGGACTTTATTTTTTATTTTTGAAACATTTGGGGAAAAAAAAATAAAAAAAAAGACATGGCTGCAAAAGTATACACACCCTTTAACAAGATTACATAGAGTTGGACACCTAAAGTCTTAAATGGGTTGTCTCACTACAAGGATTGCTTTTTAAGTTAAAGATTTTGCAAAAACAAGTCACTTTGCAATATGTGTCCATTAACAGTGTCCTACCTATTCCTAGATATCTCCTCTTGTATGGGCTGCATCAGCTCTTCAGATCGCTATAGCTACAGACCTGTTCAATCTCTCCTGAGGCTGCCAGCACTGGTTGCTTTAGCTACAGACCTGTTTGATCTATCCTGATAGGCTGCCAGCACTGGTTGCTTTAGCTACAGACCTGTTTGGTCTATCCTGATAGGCTGCCAGCACTAGTTGCTATAGCTACAGACCTGTTTGGTCTATCCTGATAGGCTGCCAGCACTGGTTGCTTTAGCTACAGACCTGTTCGATCTCTCCTGACAGGCTGCCACTGCTGGTCGCTATAGCTACAGACCTGGCTTCTACTGCAGCCTAGTGGAAGCCAGTAAACACGCCCCTGAATTCCAAGTGAAACCAAGAAAAAAGGACTAAGGTGAGAGGAATCAATGTAGTGAGACAACCCCTTTAAGTCTCAACAATGCCCGTGAAGATGACCCAACATGTAAGAATCAGGTCAACATTGGTTTGAAATTCTCCAAAAGTCTAAAAAAAAAAAATGATGATTAGTATTTCTCCCCAACAAGACCTTGTTCTGTCTCAGCTTGTCTCTGACAGCGAATGCTGAATGTTGTAGTTCCCCAGCAGCTGGAGAGCCACAGGTTAGATACCCCACATTTAGGCTATGTCTACACTGCACAGGAAAACGACCGTATCTTCGGCACTTTTAGTTTTTTTAAAAGCGCCCGAGGATACGATCGTTCCTGAGGCCCCATAGACGGCAATAGGAAAGATGAGCTGCTGTCTACACATGTTGTATAATATGCTGGCGCTTCTCGTTTTTTTGCCGTCTTCCCATACAATACAAATGTATGGGGCGACGTCAGGAAAACGAGACGCGACCGCGTTTTTTGCACAAAGCGTGACAAAAGCCGTGGTCCTGCATCGGAGAAAAAAACGGCCGCTTTCAGGCCATTTTTTGTCCAATGCAGTGTAGACATAGCCTTAGACTATCAAACAATAATGGAGCCAAGAAGCGAGTCCCCAAAGAACAACTCCCATAGAAAACACAGACTTGTATTTTGAACCTCTAGGGGGCGCTGCTTAGCAATGAAAGATTAAAAAGTTTTTATACTGTGGGAAAAGAGGAGTGCGATTTTTCCCTACATGACGTTATCCAGAGACTCTGGATACATTACATGGATCTTAAAGGGGTTGTCTTACTTTTGACATTGACGGTATATTGCTAGGATATGCCATCAATGTCACATAGCTACAGGTCTCATGACTGGGACTCATACCTATCTTGAGAACGAGCCCTGAAACCTCTTTGTTTTAAACAGAGAGGTGGTCTGGACTCTCCCATTGAAATTAATGGGAGTTCCAGGTACAGCTGAGCGACTGTTCTGTACGGAGAGTTTTCGGGGCTAGTTCTCGAGTTAGGTGTCACCTGTGGCGTATCCTAGAAATATGCCATCAATGTCTGAAGTGGTGCATCCTCTTTAAGATGTCCATATCCCTTAGATAGTTGTTGGTGGAACCCTCATTCAGTCAACATATTCCCTTTGACCGCCTCATTGTATGATTTTTCAATGGGGGATAGGGAAGTAAATCGCTGCCGGACAAGCTCTGGTGGCGGTTTACCTCCAGGGAGATCTAAACGATCGGAGGTAAGAAATTCAACATGGCCGATTCATTTGTTTTTGTGAGATGGAGAGTCTGGAGGGCCTGAAATACGTAAAAAGTTGGTTGGTTCTGATAAAGTCAACAGGTTTGGCCGACTTTTCCCAAAACTCCAAGGATGACCTCTTTGGAGGCGTCTTATCCATATGGAAGAACACACAATAAACGAGTGCACTGCTAGTGGATCATAACAACTCAAATTAAAGAGCACATGTGACACCTCTTGTGCTGTTCCTCTTATTCCTCCAAGAAATGTATTACTGAATATATGTCAGCAAGGTGTTACCAACTGCGGGTGTGTCCCTGCATAGTCTATCACTGTCCAATTAGTGTTGAAAGTCAGACTATGCAGGGACACGCCCCTTGTAAAACTGGAATGGTAACACCCATCTGACAGGTTCAGTAATACATTTTTAGGAGGAACAACAGAGGAACAGCACAACACAGAGATATAAGAGAAGAGGCTCCAGAATTGTTATTTCACATGGAGCACAGGTATTTACTAAAACAGATATATCAGAAGTGCCACAGGTCCTTTTAAAGATTCACTGGAACCCTATGTACACCAACAGAGAACAGCAGCCTCAGGATTTAGGGCTAAAGGTGGTCTATGGCTCCGTAACCTGTTACAGTCATCCTGAAAAGAGTATTTATCTTTAGGTCATAGAAGATGGAGATCCCACTGTACCAAAATAGAAGGGTCCTGCACCTCCCTGATGACTTCTCACCACATTGAATAGCTATAAACATGTAGGCAAAGATAAAGCCTATTACCAAATACATTGCTGCTCTGATTTAGCTTCATTTCAGAGCTAGAGCAGTTCTCATCTCCTGCTTGTGTACAGAAAGTTCCCGACTGCTTCTCTCTGTCTGGCCGGGATGGTTCTGTCACTCCCTGCTGGGTCTTATCAGACGCACAGAAGCTTGTTTATATTTCTTACTGGCAAACTTTAACCCATTGGAGCTCTGTAGTCTTGTGCCCCAGTGATGAAACCAGTCCCTTACCAATGCCATTCCAACAAGCTCAGCTGGGAATAGCAGAGCTGAAATGTCAGTCATTGCTGAAGAGTGGAAGCCTGAAGTTAGCTGAGAAGAGCAGGCTCTGTTCAAAAAAACAGCAAGGTGAGAACACCCTTTTAAGGACTATTTTTGCCCCCTCTAAAAGTCCTCAGCTCTGTAGATGTATCTTGTAGTTGACCACTATTGAGTAACTGCTTTTTGCTTTAAAAGGGATGTATCGCTTCATCAGTTCGTCTGTTTCATTGTAGTTTCAGTTTCTCAGCTCTTCAAATCCAGGGGTGTTTCTTCCCCTCCCAGCTGGGTGTTTCTTAACTGAATGGGAAAAGATCATCATCCCCCTTCCCTTCACTGTTCGTGCTCGCTCCAGAGTCAGTGTGTTTGTTTGAGATCAGTGGTAGGGGATAGCATCCCCCCCCTCTCTCTGAGTCCACATGTCACTGTGTCGTTCCTCTCCCTATGCAGTCTTCTTTTGTAAGAGCTGTTAGTTTACATACCACAGGCCTGCATTCAGTCTAGACCAGTGTTTCTCAACTCCAGTCCTCAAGACCCACCAACAGGTCATGTTTTCTGGATTCCCTTAGCATTGCACAGGTGATATCATTATGCTGCACAGGTGATTTAATTATTGTCAGTACATTCTGTGGGATATCCTGAAAACATGACCTGTTGGTGGGTCCTGAGAAACACTGGTCTAGACAGTCTTCTATGAACTCAGAGCACTGATCTCTTCTCTTCTCACAGCTGGAGGTTTGTTACAGTTGAGTCCAGTCTTCTATGAACTCATCCAGAGCAGCACAGATCTGTCTCACTTCTATGTTTACACGCAGCAGCATTAGGCACCGAGCACAATTCTGCTGTTTTCTGATTGTAGAAGCAGCTGCAGTGTTACTGTGCAGCTGCTGGCTGTGCAGAGTGAAATGTTGCCGGCCCCTTATTCTGAGTGAGAGAGGCAGGAATGCGCGCTCCCGTGAATACGACCGGGGGCCAGACAGAGTGTAAATTAGTAGAGCTGTCAGCCAATGAAATGAAAGGAGAAGGAATCCGACCGGCACTGGGGAACAGTGTTTACACAAAACGAAGATAAGGCAGGCTGTGAAAACAAGACATGACATCCAATTGCAAAGTTGCTTGTTTTCACTGTCCCCTTATTCTGAAGGCCATTTAATGTAATGATACAACCCCTATAATCCATAGTGCATCACGAAAGTTATATATTTTTCTCTCTAAAAACAAAGGGTAACAAAACAAAAAGTTAGAGAAATAAAAGTATATGAACCCTTGGCATCCTGAAACAGGACTGTGGATGAAAGCAATGTTGACAACACTATGTTATGGTAGAAGTCATTCAGCTTTGACGACCTGCACAATGAGCTTTGCCTGGAGCATCTGGTGCTGCCGAGTTGTGATCTACAAAACCACAGGCAGAATGTATAAGCTAAAGAGATGTCCCAATCTTTCATTCTGTCCCTGCTGCGGAGGACAAAGAGATAAAGGAACGTCCCGTCCCCCCACCCGTACACATCTTGTGCAGGGATCAGGCCCAGCGAGGGACTCCGTGCTGACTCTACAGGACTATTGTGGTGCTCTGTTTATCAGCAGGATCATCAGGGGAGCGTTTTGGAGATGAATGAACTGCTGACATCCCACTGTACCATCCGCTCTCAATATTAGTATTATTCAGCCGCACATGCAAAACATCGCACATTGCTTGTGTCTGGAGGGAGCGGGGGCGAGAGTGATCCCTTCATTAACTAACAGGGGTGTGGATGACAAGCTATCAATGTAAGTTAGACGCGCCAGGGAGACGTAATGATACAACAACAAAAAACAGGTTTACTTCTTGAAAGTGGAGGCCAGTGCAAGGTAGAGATGAAGCAGAGCTGGATTTGTTACCAGATGTTTGGGCAAGCTCTGTGACCATGCAGGAGGCTGACCACAACACCATGTGTGATGCCAGATGCTACATCTACACACCTCAACCTCAAGGAGGACTAGATGTTACAAGTCATAATTTAGCTTCAAATAAGGGACATACTTTTTGGGATGCCAGGTATTCCATGCCACGGGCGACTTGGTAAGCACAGGAGACCAGATCCTTGAAAGTAAGTTGCTCAGCAGGAATCTTGCATGTATCAAATGAATAGTCCATGCCGGGAGGACGGCGAGCCCTTAAATACTCCCTTAGATTCCCTTTGGATGCATATTCCACCAAGACGTAGAGAGGACCTTAAAAAAAGAAAAAACATTGCCAATTACTTAGACCATAAATCATCTGTTCTCCTGAAGATCTGTTCAGGATCTACTCACTAAATACAACCTGTGTGATTGTATGAATATATGTACGTCAACTGGGACTCCTCTCAATTAGCAAGAGCATCTCCCGCTCTCTGGTGAACCTGGCCCATCCATGTATCTAAGGTAATACTACATATATGGCTCCCTCTCACCAGTAGACCTGGTTCCTCCATGTATGAAATGTAATACTACATGTATGGCTCCCTCTCTGGTGGACCTGGCCCATCCATGTATGAAATGTAATACTACATGTATGGCTCCTTCTCACTAGTAGACCTGGTTCCCCCATGTATGAGATGTAATACTACATATATGGCTCCCTCTCTCTGGTGGACCTGGACCATCCATGTATGAAATGTAATACTACATGTATGGCTCCTTCTCACTAGTAGACCTGGTTCCTCCATGTATGAGATGTAATACTACATATATGGCTCCCTCTCACTAGTAGACCTGGTTCCTCCATGTATGAAATGTAATATTGTCCTTGTGACGAAAGTTGATGCAGAAAATGGGACCAAAAAGCCCGTAAAATGAAGAATTATACCTTTATTAATAAACTTGTAAAAACATGGCTGATCCAAAAAATGGCAATTTTTCAAATGGAAATGGCCAGTGCAAGGCCTACGCGTTTCGGGCGATAAACGCCCTTAGTCATAAGGGCGTTTATCGCCCGAAACGCGTAGGCCTTGCACTGGCCATTTCCATTTGAAAAATTGCCATTTTTTGGATCAGCCATGTTTTTACAAGTTTATTAATAAAGGTATAATTCTTCATTTTATGGGCTTTTTGGTCCCATTTTCTGCATCAACTTTCGTCACAAGGATTGTCTACTTACACCTTCTCCAGGTGGGATGCAGGCCCTGACCGCCCGGATATCGGCATTGTTTGGGTGAGCTGGCATGTACTTTTATATTTTTGATGAAATGTAAAACTACTTGTATGGCTACCGCTCTCTGGTGGACCTGGCCCATCCATGTATGAAATGTAATACCACATGTATGGCTCCCTTACACAATTAGACCTGGTCCATCCATGTATCTAATGTAATACTACATGTATGGCTCCCTCTCTGGTGGATCTGGTCTGTTCATATATCTAATGTAATGTAACGTTACATATATGGCTTTCTCTCACTAGTAGATCTGGTCCATCCATGTATCAAATGTAATACTACATATATGGCTCCATCTGTCTGGTGGACCTGGCACGTCGATGTATCAAATACAACACTACATATATGGCTTTCTCTCACTAGTAGATCTGGTCCATCCATGTATCAAATATAACACAACATGTTTGGTTCCATCTCTCTGGTGGACCTATCCTGTCCATATATCAAATGTAATACTACATGGATGGTTCCCTCTTACTAGTAGACATTGTCCGTCCATGTATCAAATATAATTCTACACATATGGCTTATTTAATATAATACTACATGTATGGCTTGCAGTTTCCACCAACTAATCATGACCACTAGATTACATGTCCTTAGCATACATCCTCAAAACATATAAAAAAGGCATCAGCATGTACCGAAGTCCACAAATCTAACAGACAGCTGGTCAGATCATACACCTAAAAAGTGATGTTTCTAGTCTCTCTCTATGTCCTGTTTGAGAAAAGCTCTATTAGAATAGTTTTTTTTTAGGTGCATGATGCGACCATTTTTCTATTAAACAAGTAGATTCTTGGACATGCGGATACCATTGTTGTGATGGTTGGAAGATATTCTTGGTGGGGAGTCTGGACTAGCTCATATTTTGCATTCTTCTCCACACTGAATTAGACCATTAGTAAAAGTTGTTTTATGTGTATTCCTTGCACATATACTTAGGCCTGGTTCAGATCTTGCACTCCAGATTCCAATTGGAACCTCTGTCACAGATTTCATCAAAAATGAGGAAAAAAGTTGCGACATGCTGCTCTATTTCTTCCATTAAAACAATAGATACCATGACTAAAATCCGATAGACCCTATTGTAGTCAACCCCATGGACGGACATCATTTTAGTCATTGGTTTACATTGGGTGCGGTTGATGGCCATTAAAAACCAGATCTGGTTTCACCTACCCGACGAAGGTTTCTTATGGAACTTTGGATGCAGATGTGAATCGGGCCTAAGAGTCTTTTAACTAGGCCAGATATTTTCCAATTTAAAGGGGTTGTCTCATCTCAAAGTTTCATAGGATGCATGAATGAAATAATGCTGGTTTGCTCTGTCACTTCCTGGTCAAGCTGTCTGTAATTAGCATATAAGCCCCGTCTATTCAGAATTCTGCTAGTTAGATTAACTCAGAAGCTTCCCTGGTCCTGACAGCCTGAGATTTAAGTAAACAGCAGCAATTACTTCTTTTGTCCGAAAGATCAGATAACACACAAGCTCTCACACTGCAGTGAACTGTGCCTGTGTGATGACATCACTCCCTGTTATCAGATAGAACAAACAGCAGGGGGGGGGGGGGTGTACACAGGCCGGTCACTTGAGAAACCCGAGAGCCCTCAGAAGGTGATAAAATCACTTGTAGCTCCTTAACAAACAAACAAAAAAAAAATGAACAACGCAATTTATTTGGAAATCATCTTCATTTAGTGTTCCATACATGTTGAAAGATGATCTTTGTAGAGAGACAAACCCTTTATGGATACCTGTCGACAGTTTAATTGTACTTGGGAGTGGGAGCCAGTGGTCAGGCAGGAGGAAGGCTCTAATTACAATCATTCATAACCACCTTCATTCATGAGGCCGTTTTCCTTATTGCTGACAAACAACAAATTTTATTACTGCGTAAAAAATGTGGTCCCCCATCAAACGAGCAAACTCATGGTTGAATGTAGGACCTTCTACATGGGGCAGTGATAAGGAACAAATGGTGGCATTACTGCGTAAGAAATGTGGTCCCCCATCAAACGAGCAAACTCATGGTTGAATGTAGGACCTTCTACATGGGGCAGTGATCAGGAACAAATGGTGGCATTACTGCATAGAAAATGTGGTCCCCCATCAAACGAGCAAACTCATGGTTGACTGTAGGATCTTCTACATGGGGCAGTGATAAGGAACAAATGGTGGCATTACTGCGTAAAAAATGTGGTCCCCCATCAAACGAGCAAACTCATGGTTGACTGTAGGACCTTCTACATGGGGCAGTGATAAGGAACAAATGGTGGCATTACTGCGTAAAAAATGTGGTCCCCCATCAAACGAGCAAAACTCATGGTTGACTGTAGGGGTCTTCTACATGGGGCAGTTTATAAGGAACAAATATGGTGGCATTACTGCGTAAAAAATGTGGTCCCCCATCAAACGAGCAAACTCATGGTTGACTGTAGGACCTTCTACATGGGGAAGTGATAAGGAACAAATGGTGGCATTACTGCGTAAAAAATGTGGTCCCCCATCAAACGAGCAAACTCATGGTTGAATGTAGGACCTTCTACATGGGGCAGTGATAAGGAACAAATGGTGGCATTACTGCGTAAGAAATGTGGTCTCCCATCAAACGAGCAAACTCATGGTTGACTGTAGGACCTTCTACATGGGGCAGTGATCAGAAACAAATGGTGGCATTACTGCATAGAAAATGTGGTCCCCCATCAAACGAGCAAACTCATGGTTGACTGTAGGACCTTCTACATGGGGCAGTGATCAGTAACAAATGGTGGCATTACTGCATAGAAAATGTGGTCCCCCATCAAACGAGCAAACTCATGGTTGACTGTAGGACCTTCTACATGGGGCAGTGATCAGGAACAAATGGTGGCATTACTGCATAGAAAATGTGGTCACCCATCAAACGAGCAAACTCATGGTTGACTGTAGGACCTTCTACATGGGGCAGTGATAAGGAACAAATGGTGGTATTACTGCGTAAAAAATGTGGTCCCCCATCAAACGAGCAAACTCATGGTTGACTGTAGGACCTTCTACATGGGGCAGTGATCAGGAACAAATGGTGGCATTACTGCATAGAAAATGTGGTCACCCATCAAACGAGCAAATTCGTGGTTGACCCCAGGACCTTCCATATGGGGCAATGATCAGGAATAAATGGTGGCACAGCCAAAAATTAGCCTGTGTGAGCAGTTATTATATCTGTTGTATAGGGAACTACTCTACTTTCCTACGTTACATGGACTTGTTTGTTGTTCTTCTATTAGGAAGCAAGAAATGGGACAAACGAATAGGAACACAGATTTGTGACTGAAAGAGGTTTGGAGAAGACGAAGGGCAGCAGACCTGGAACCAAGCAAGCAATGGCATGCTTCTGAAAACCCTTCTAACTAGTTGTAAATCCAGTAACAATCTGTGAAAGCAAACCTTTTACTGGGATCAACTACTGAGCCCATCTACTCAGACATCACCCGCTTTATGAGATGTTCCTGATTACTTGGTTTCCTGGAGGAGGAGGGGGGGGGGTACATATTTTCTACACATAACTATCCTACATGACTTACTCTTTGGCAGGGAGACCCATGTTCTGCCACATTTTTCCTGATGCCTGTGCCTCGTCATGAAGCGGCTGCTGCTTGGATCAGGTAATTTATTACCAATGTTATTTTTGCAGCGCAGGATGTCTTTTATTATACATCATTTATCGAAAAGCAGAGCAAAGTGCCGCTAATAAGTTCAGGCAGCCACCCTGCTAGTACAGGAAGAGGCCTATGTCAGGGAGAGGTTCATAAACTGAACGCTCATTTCTTTTTCTATCCACTGATTAGAAGGAGGCTCCAAACTGTGGATTTTTGGAAATTTTTGTTCTGATCCATACAACTAAAGAAGTATCGTCAGTCACCAGGCCCAGGGGTTAAGTTGGTTGACGAGTCCCGATACAAGGGCTAAATCCATGTATCCCATCCAGGATGCCGTATTTATAGACGACCCTACTATGCAATTAGTAAAGGGGTGCCCTCTGAGTGGATTTTGCGGAATTTGAAAAACATGGTGTAACGAGGCCAAAAGGAGATGTGGACCCAAAGAGATTTTACTACGGGCTAAACAGAGCAGAGCCTAAAGGATTGGGCGTTCTTCACCCTTAAAGGGGTTTTCTTACCATAATAATTAACTTTTAACATGTAGGGAAAGGTTAATGAAGACTATTACCAAATACATTGCAGTTTTGATTTTGCTTTGGTCAGGAGATAAAGAAGATTTTATCTCTTGCTACGGTACGTTCCCATGGCAAAGACCAAATACCCATCTGATTTTCCAACTTTTATTTTGTCTTTTTTTGGCTAGCAGGGGGGCGGCTTTTGTCTGTGCTTTGAGGATTCAAGCCGTCCCCCTTTGCACCCACATGTTCATGTTCCGCCTAAAAAACCGGGTGGAAGAGTGAACATGTTCTATGTTTTTAGGAACACTGGCGTAAAGAGCCGTTGGTAGGAAAATCAGCGCAGTGTGGACTGCTACACGAATTTTCTATTAAGGTGGTTTTGCCACGAAGTAAAATTGATGTGGGAAGTTTGTAAATTAAATAATAAACATTTTCACCATTCATCATTATTAAAAATTCTTCACCATTTTTGTTTTAGCTGCTCCTCTAGTGATCCATTGTTTACAGCTCATCTCCAGGGAATACGACCAGGGCTGAGAGCTCCTCAGTCCTGGTCGCACATGCTCAGACATCACCTCTCTTCTCAGGCAGCTACTGAGTGTTCAAACCCCAGGTGCTGTCATTGTACTTCTGTTCTCCTTAGTAATTAGTCAAACGGTGCAAATAAATAAAAAAGAAACCTCAATCAGGTCTGTGCATTGATAAAGAAAAAAAAATCCACAGGTTTGGTTCCTGCAGGGATTTGAACCGAGGACCCTTGTGCCTGGAGCTACAATGTAGCTACTTACAGTTCTATACATAAACAGACCTTTCTTTGACTAGAGAGAGGAAAGGCCTGGTGATGTCATCCTGCTGGGTCACATGATATGCAATTCAAACAAATCACACACACCCCCTTCTGAGCACACAGAGCTGAAGAGCTGGATGCAGGAGGTATGAAATGAGATCGTGGCAAAACCCCTTTAAGAGCAATGTAAAAGTTGACAGTCGCTTTACAGACGTTTTTCAAATCTGAAAACTGCCTGTAACACCGCCTTAAAACCTTTGCCGTGGGGACATGCCCTGAGAGTACACAGGTTTTTTAGGTTACCACCAACCACCACTCCCCACCACCCTCCTCCTCTGCCTCTTATCTGATTGATCCAAGCTGCTGTCAATCAATTCTATCATAATGAATCATTCCCTGCAGAGTCTTCTCTTAGCAATGGAGTTTGTTTACCTAACTAAATGACAAGCTTTAACCCTTTAGAGCTCTGCAGCCTTGTGTATTAACGTTTATAAATCTCCTGCAGTCATGTCTCTGTAACAGAATCGGCTAGGAATAGCAAAGCCGATATGTCAATCACTGCTATAGAACCACCCACAAGAAGTGCGAGTCTGATGCTGCCTATGACTCTCTGAAAGAGCATGGCGAGAAAACCCTTTAAAGAAAGTGTGGACAGAGGTTCTTCAGGTCCCTAAAACGCAAAGTAGTCTGTGTGGGTAATGACTGGTGCGTAGATGTAGCAGGAGGGAACTGTAGTTGGTTACAGGTCGAGGCAGGCAGAGTATGGTCAGAAACAGTGGTCGTACAGAGGTCAGGATAGGAAGCCGATGAGTGACTGTAGTAAAAAAAAATTAAGATGGGTCAATTGCAGGAACTAAGTGGAACCCAGGTCTAGAGTATTGTGGGAAAGGTCCTTAAAAAGCTGAAGCGCATGGTCAAAATTGCCTGGAGTACACCATCCCTTACGGAGGCCAGGAGCCAGCGCATGCACACAACCCATAAGCAGAGACACGAGTGCTGTAACCAGCGCTGTAACCAGGTGGTGACAATGTGACATCTGCCCCAAGGTTGTATGCACAACATCATTTCAACCCCATTCACTTCAAGTGTCAGGCTGCAATACCATTCACAACCTGTGGACATGTGTGGCGCTGTTTTTCGGATCCTGGACAACCCTTTGAATACAGTGAATATTAGGCAGTTAAATGTGACATATTATCAAGTTTCTCTCGAATTTAAGACCTGTAACTAATCTGCTAAGTCGACTAAATATACGAAATGTGAAATTTGCATAAAGCAGTGGTCGTCTCCTGTTTGGTTATGGTTCCACTGTACAGGTATCATGGAAATGTTTTACATCTTTCCCAAAGACAAATCACCCGAAGGTGAAATTTTTGTAATTTTACCTGCACTAAATCTGAAACACAAGAATATCTTGGAAAACCAATCTTTTAGGTTAACCCATGCTTAGCCTCCCGCCATGTCATCTGCAGAAACGTACCATCTTGTGTGCAGGCGCCCAGGAGATTGATAATGTTTTTATGCTTTCCAATCATCTTCATCATTTCCATTTCAGACACCAGATCGGAGAGATCTTTATCAGTGGCATCATCTGCAAACGAGGCAAGACAGCAAATTTCATATTTAAGCGACAGAGAGAGTTAAAAGCCAGTGGACTTCACTACAGACGCGGTTCTAGAATAAACCCTTCTTGTACATGGATAGGCGATAATGTTCTAATTATGACCCTCTAACTGTAAAGGACATAACCGCATGGTCTGATGATGTTGGCACAGAGGTGGTGTCTGGGCCCTGACAACTGGAGCCAGATTAGGATCAAATGATCTGATTCCAGGTAATTAAACCCTTTGATGTTGCAGTTAATGGTGACTTTGGCATATAAGGAGTTAGACAGAGCTCCCTCCATTTGTCAGTCACCTTGCTGGTGCCCAAAAACAGAGTCCTGTGTTTGCAAAGGGTTACCTTGACAGTCAGGGGCACAAGGCCTTCAGGAATACCAAGTATTGAAAAGCAAAAATTAAAGTCAACATCTCAGGTGGTTTTTGCTACCCTTAAAGATAGCAGAATGTGATAGACTTATGATATATAGGATTATATGATAGAGAAGAGAAGCTGAGCTCTGTGATATATAGGGTTATATGATAGAGGAGAGAAGCTGAGCTCTGTGACATATAGGGTTATATAAAAGAGGAGAGGAGCTGAGCTCTGTGATATATAGGGTTATATGATAGAGGAGAGGAGCTGAGCTCTGTGATATATAGGGTTATATGATAGAGGAGAGGAGCTGAGCTCTGTGATATATAGGGTTATATGACAGAGGAGAGGAGCTGAGCTCTGGGATATATAGGGTTATATGATAGAGGAGAGAAGCTGAGCTCTGTGATATATAGGGTTATATGACTGGAGAGGAGCTGAGCTCTGGGATATATAGGGTTATATGATAGAGGAGAGGAGCTGAGCTCTGTGATATATAGGGTTATATGATAGAGGGAGAGAAGCTGAGCTCTGTGATATATAGGGTTATATGATAGAGGAGAGGAGCTGAGCTCTGTGATATATAGGGTTATATGATAAGAGGAAAGACGCTGAGCTCTGTGATATATAGGGTTATATGTTAGAGGAGAGGAGCTGAACTCTGTGATATATAGGGTTATATGCTAGAGGAGAGAAGCTGAGCTCTGTGATATATAGGGTTATGATAGAGGGAGAGAAGCTGAGCTCTGTGATATATAGGGTTATATGATAGAGGGAGAGAAGCTGAGCTCTGTGATATATAGGGTTATATGATAGAGGAGAGGAGCTGAGCTCTGTGATATATAGGGTTATATGATAGAGGAGAGGAGCTGAGCTCTGTGATATATAGGGTTATATGATAGAGGAAAGACGCTGAGCTCTGTGATATATAGGGTTATATGATAGAGGGGAGGAGCTGAGCTCTGTGATATATAGGGTTATATGATAGAGGAGAGAGCTGAGCTCTGTGTTACTGTTATTACCTTTTAACATTTTCACAGCTACGGTTATGGCTTTGTTTGGCTTATCCTTATCAATACCAATCGCTTCAGCCATGACCACTTGGCCAAAGCATCCTTCTCCCAATGGCTTACCCAGTGTCAACCTATAAGCAAAGAAAAAAACAAGTAAAACCGTGGACTTGATCAGGTCTTTTCTTTAGCATCTGAAGATCCACAGCGACGTCCTGAACTCACCGAGCTCTTGATAATTCCCACTTGGGGTCAGCCGGCAATCCGAGCTCTGAAACATTGGCCAACATTGTCCCGTCCGTGGAGGACAAGTGGGTAATTCTCACCAGCGGGGTGTTGGAGTTCATGGAGGAGCTGGACTCCAGAGACACCTGCTTAAATAAAGCAAATAAAGTGTGTTATTGCCAACTGTTGGCCTTAGAAATAAAAAAATATATAGGAAAAAGATGAGGAAAAAAGGAGGGAGAGATCTGAAGACATCTAATTGGGGTTTCTGTTGGGCAGGAAGGGGTTTAAAATTCTCTATTTTTCAAGCACTTCGTTGCCATCAAAATGTAAATTGGATAAACTCATCACCATTTTTTTTTTTTACTCTGGCTGGGAATACATTTAAATGTCATTACTATCATTATAATGAGCACCACAGCATGTTCGGGGAATTGCGCACCTCCAAGGTTACGGGGAAGGCAACTAACACATTGCAACATATGCTCTCCAGCTCTGTTCTGGGGCGGGAAGGTGGGGGCATCGGAGCTTATAAAACATTAGTCTGCTCTTTCATCTCATTCACTGTATGGGTACAACATCAAAATCCTTTACAAATACATGCAGTTCAGAGTCCCGTATTATGCGCCCGCCAAGAGGAGAAAGAAGACAGACTTGTTAAACATAATCATGATGAAAGAAAATAGAAAGTTGGACTTGAGTGATTGAAGCACTAAAGGGAAATGCAAGAAAATATAGGAATCCAATTCTTGGGTGGACACAGTGATACAACAGTGTTTGGAAAGAAGCCTCATTTACTACCAGAGATCATTATTTAGAATAAGCCCCCATTCACATTATGCTTTTGACCTCCAACTGTGGGAAAATTTTGAAAAACTTTACCCTGACATTTCCTGTGGGGGTTTATTGAGCCAAGCTTGGTTTTTTTGGTCCTAGGTTTTCTCTAACTAAATACATTTTATGTTCTGGATACAAAAGCACAGTAGACAGGGGCGTAGCTATAGGGGGTGCAGAGGTAGCAGCCGCTACCGGGCCCCGCAGCCTAAGCTATGTTCACACGGCTTAAACCAGGACGTATTTCAGTCTGTAACTACGTGCCGGAGAGCGCAAAGTACGGGCTGAAAAAGTCCCAGTCATTAAGGTAATGCCAGTACTTCATAGAGAACTATGGATTACGTCTCCTCTCCCTGCTCGGCGAATCCGCCGGGCGGGGAGATAAGTGACATGTGAATTACCAGCGACGTATACGGGCCGGCGAGGTGCCGGCTCCCGGCCACACGGTGTAATTGCGGGGTGTAATTATACCCTGCATTTAAGCCGTGTGAACCTAGCCTCAGGGTACATTCACACGGCTTAATTGCGGGGCGTAATTACGCCCCACAATTACGCCGTGTGGACGAGGGCGAGGCGGGAGCAGGGGGCCCCGGCCTACTCATAGACTATTAACATATTACTATTGGCAAACGTAAATAGTTCTCGGACTTGAGAATTGGACGTTTCCCCCTAATTCGATAGGCCATTGGTGAACATAGCCTAAGTGTGGCCCCAAAAGCCCTTCTGCCACATAGGGAGAGACCAACATTATAAGTGGCACATGGTAGCTGGAGGGCCCATTTCACTTTTTGCACTAGGGCCCAGGACCTTCAAGTTACTCCTCTGATAGTAGACTACACTTTTGTGTCTGGCAATACTATCAAATTTTTTTTTTTTTCACATACTGACAAGCGATATGTAACTATTATATGGATTTTTTTGAATTAGCTAATTTTTTTTCTACATATATTGCTTGATGGTCCTTTTTCACCGGTTCTGGTCTGAGAAGTCTAAATGTTATGATAAACGTGAAGAACCTTTCCTCTCTCCCCAGTGCAAAAAAAAAAAAAAAAAAGATTCCCCTATTTTCTTGTAATACATTGCTCATGATCTAGTATAATCTTCTCTATCCCTGTGGAGAGATCATTAGAGCAATCATGATGTTGTTACCTACTATCTGTAATGAGACTGTCACAAGGCATTATGGGAAAGGAGCTGAGAAGCTCGAGCACCCTGTATTGTATGTAATTTGTTTTTGACTCACTGAGTCTTTAGAAAGCAAAAGGGTTATTAGCCAAGCCAGTATCGCTCATCTGCATACAGCTGTTTTGGGGTTTTGCCCCTCATCAGTGCAGAGCAGAACTTACCGGTTGGCTGGGTGGGAGGGAAATGAGTGGCTCAGAAAGGGGAATCTCTCTCCCCAAGGACAGATATTCCCCTTAATGAGACTATGTAAAGCTAAGTAGCAGCTGAAGCAAAATTAAATTAGTCTGCCCTGCCATACAAAAGCTTTCTCTCACATATATTTTATATGCAATTTTTAATTATATGGGACTGCTGAAATAAAAGAAAATTGCCAACAACTGTAAAACTAAAACAGTTTTTCATGAATTTTAGCTTTAACAGAAATACTCCTTTACGATAGCAGTGTCCCTTTAAGTAAAGCAGACATGGCAAAGAGAGACTATGTTTGCCCAACAAGTTTCTATGGTGCTAGGTATGTGTATCTAGGGATACTCTTTTCATGGTATCTCAAGAAATACCACTGATAGAGGCCGAAAGCCTCATGTGATTAGGACGTTACCTGCTAATCTGATAGCGCCCTCCTGGCATTGAGCTGTACCTGTACAAACACTTGAAAAGTAAACCTAAAGATGTGTTCAGACTACGGCAAAATCCTTTGTGGAAAACGTGGCAGAAATTCGAGGTGGTGCCCCCTTAGGTTTCTGACAGATTTTTAGTCTGTATTGGTGAATTTAACCAGGGCTAATCACCATCTAGGCGACCCAATGTTGAATTTGATAGTGTTCTGCATAAAAGAACTGACATTTGAAATAGGAGGTGGAAAAAAATCTACACCCTAGTCAACAGTGGAATTCCCATTAAAATTAATGGGATGGAGATACCAAATGGTTTCAAGTATGAAAAAAACCCATATGAACATACTCTAGAAGGAAAACCCCTTTAATATTCGGGTCGTTTCTACTTTCTCCTGATTGTGAAGGCCCACAATGCCACTTGCTTTACTGCCAAAGATACTAATCTGTTTAATGGCCAAAGGTCTGGATTTTAGGCATTTACTTTTCATTGCTGTTGGTAGTGGAGGAGGCAGGTGCATCACGGGCCAAAAACCATCCGTATCCATGCAAGAATGTTTTTCAACCTACACAGAGTTCTACAGCCTGGTTTTAAGATTTATAGGACGAGGAACCTCAAATCTTTCCATAGAGGAAAACGTTACATGAATGAATGCAATGCTTCTCTTTTCTTCAGGGAAAGAAAAATATGACGGGCTTCAAGTATGGTCGAAAATTTGTACCACTGTTTACGTCAGTGAAGCATCAGTTTTGGGCATGTGATGTGTATGGGAGACAATTGATGAAATTAGGCAAATGAGTATGAGGCAACCACAGAATTTGGCTATAAGGGTAATAAAATTACATCTACGTCATTAGGTAGTAGAAACAAAGCAATGAAAGAAAGGTCAACTCATGCTTGTAAATACACATGAACCAAGCCCACCATGCTTATGGGTACATGTCAATGCACTACACATAGTGGAAGATTAAAGTAGTGAAGCTATATCTACATATCATCCAACACAGGGTAAGAGGACAAGCTCAACTGGACCAAAAGTACACCTACTGATGAAGTCTTGGTACTTGCAATTTTGAAGCTGGAGAGACAAATGGTCATCATCTACGATGTAGGCCTTTATTTCGCAAGTAGGCTTCTACACTCATGAGTCATATAAGCTCTTAATTTTTTGGAGGTGGTGATAATCATGTTGATATTAAACACAGGTAATGGTTATAGGAAGTATGTCATACATGGAGGTGGGGGTTGTGTGGTCACCGGATATACAAGTACACTATCACTGGTCAGGAGCCAGTACCTTACAACCTAAAGGAAAGTAAAAAGGGGAAGGCAATGTGAGAAGATAGAAGGAAGAACTCCAGTAGTAATCTTGTATCTACTTTCTGTTACCTGTCGTTTCAATGGAAATTTGGAGACCTTTTGCACAGTGGGTGTGTTCATCGCCTTCTTGGATGTGTTCTTCATCCGGTAGGTGACAATGATGATAATGACCACCAAGAAGAAGACAATAGTTGCAGTCACCACAATGAGAACACTGACTGAGTTGGAGGTAGTAGCTTCTACTTTGACAACTGGTTCTATTGGAAAGAAATACAAATTCGACACCTTAGAAGAATCAGGTGGGAAGTTCAGTCTATGAAAATCAACGTGTTTTGCCATAGTCAACTGGCTTTAGATGCAGTAGCATGGTGTAAGAAGAACCTTGTTTACATAGTGTAAAATAGGACTCTCTGCCTTGGAACATATTAAGGGTTTTTTCTAGGACTTTAATTTTGAGTGGATAGGTCATCAATATTTGATTTGTGGGGGGATGAATATTAGCTTTCCCCACAGTAGTGAAAGAGTTGGCAAGCTCCACATCCCCCTGGTACGGTACTGTACCTACTTTTGCGATGGTACCATCTAGGCCCCATTAACGTGAATGGAACCAAGTTGCAGTACCAGACACAGCTATTATGGTGCTGTGTCTGGATAAAAGATTAAAGGTGGTGACGCCTTTACTGGAGCACCACGGCCTTTTAACTCCACTAATCAATGAGTCTGATCGGCATTGATGAAATCCAAAATGGTAGGCCAACAGTAATCAAGTCCTGGAAAAAACTCCTTTATTCATGCAGAAACATGGGGTCAGTGCTTCATCTTCTAAGATGTGTAATTGCAGTATAAAGGGGTTTCCTCACCATGCTGTTACACTTAGTCACACGCAGATTCAGACTCATACTGCCTGGTCAGGATGTTGGTGGTTCTATAGCATTAATTAGCTTCTCTACAGCTATCTAAGTGTTACAGTGACATCATTTCAGGAAATGTAATCTGTAATTAAACACAGGGCTCCAAAGAGTGAAAACAAAGTTAACAATTTAATCTTGTTAGAGGTTTAGACTCTGCTAACTCTGAACATGGTTTTTCCGCTGTCTACTCTCTGTCTAATCAGGAAGGGAGATATGGAAAGTAACCTAGAGACACTTGTGTCTACTCAGAGCAGATAAAATGTCTGACCAGGGCAATATCAAAACAGCAATGTATTTGGTAAAAGTTCTGATTTGAATGCACCCACATATTGAATGTTAATCATTTCAGTGAGGAAACCCCTTTAATGTCTCAAGGCTATATAAGAAGAAGAATTATTGGGTTTAAAGCCCAATCGTGCTACATAAGGGACCTGAACTGTTGTGTTGATTATAGATAAATGTAGATAAAGAGTAATTCCCACATAAAACCAAATGAAATCTAGAAGAATGATAAAAAAGTGTTATTGATTGTGATGGACCCAAGGGGGCAGTGCATAACACAGGGATTCTTTCACTGGCGTTTCTTTAACTGCTGTTGAATGCACCTCCCCATCGGGCCATAACAATATTAACTTTGCTTGCATCATTCCTATAAGTGACTAGATTATATATATATATATATATAATATATATATATATATATATATATATATATATATTACACTAGTGAAATAAAACATAGTAAAGTACTAAAAAAAATATTACATTTAAGACATAGGACTGATTGATCAGAAATTAGTCCAGGATCAGTGATACGGGAGCAGAAGCATGCATAGGTGACAAAGAAGCCAAGGTTAACAAAATGGAACCCAACACCATGATTTACAGAGCGGACACAGAGCTAATTTAACATACTTACATCATCAGCTTTATCATAATGAAGATCAAAACAAAAAAAGATATATGTACAGAAAAGCCAAACAAAATATACCAAGCAGGTAACAGAAAAGACAAAAAAACTATTGGGGGTTGTCTTTTCAAAAAATTGACAAAAAATTCCTATGGATTTAAACTGGGGTAATTTTACATAGTTACGTAGTACGGTTGAAAAAAGACACCTCCATCAAGTTCAACCAAGAGTGGGGAAAATGTGGATGAAGGGAGGGATGTAAGGACTTTTTTTTTTTTTAAGCTTAGTTTCCCCTACAAATGAAGACTTTGAAACCGATAAGGCAAGAACCAATCTGCCCTAAGGAAGATTTCATTCCTGATTCCAAAGTTGTCATCAGACTGGATCTACTTATTTTATACGGCTAAATATGTATGATTATTATTAAGTAGTAAGTAGATATCTAAGCCTTTCTTGAAACCCTCAACTCTTCCTGCTGTGTCCACCTCCTCAGGCAGCTATTCCACAGATACACAGGGCCTCATGAATGAAAACTGTCTAGGTCTAAAACTCACTTTGTTTCCAATAGCAACCAATCAGAGCGCCCCTTTCATTTTTCCAGGGCACTATATGGAGTGAATGGGTCGTTGATTGGTTACCATGGGCAACAAAGTGAGTTTTAGACCTAGACAGTTTTCATACATGTGGCCCACAGTTCTCATGATGAAGAAGGTTCTTCTTCTCTGGCGATTGAATCCTTTTTTCTCCAGATGAAGGGAATGTCTCCTTGTCTTTTGAGGGGGTTTTACATGAAATAGCTTTTCCCCATACTTTTTGTAGGGGCCGTTTATATACGTATATAAATTAGTCATGTCTCCCGAAGCCGTCTTTTCTCAAAACTAAATAGAATTAATTCTTTTAACCTCTCCTCATAACTAAGATGCTCTATTCCTCTTAATAGTTTGGTTGCTCGTCTTTGCACTCTCTCCAGCTCCATCATATCCTTTCTATAAACTGAAGCCCAAAATTGAACAGCACATTCCCGATATGGCTGCACCAATATTTTTATATAGCGGTAATATTTACCATGCAGGACATTTTCCTTCGACCAATTGTATAGTTTTGACAACAAAGGTAAATTGCCAGATCAAAAATTAAATGGACCATTCCATTATAAAAGGGTTTGTTAAAATCAAGGAGTCCTATGCAATTAAAAATGACATAAAAATATTGTTCATTACTAGCTGTGAAGTGATAAAGCTCCTGAATGGCAGGGTAGACTAATCTCCCTTTATCGTAGTTGCTGCTAATATCTATTTTTCTCATTGCAAATAGTAGGTAATTACACAATGATTTCTTTATTGTTCTCTGGACCGGGATATATAAGATTAGTGTAAACAGAAAGGGCAATGAAAAGAGCAATGAAATGAAAGGACAACCTCACTGGGGAGGGGGTTTCTTCAGACTTATCGGGTCTAGCTGAGAGCACTTACGCCTCTCAGGTTATGGCCGGCCTGTCAGGAGAACTGTCAAGCAATCCTCTTACTGCTGTGCTATCCGAACTCACAGAGGGGAAGTCAGAGAGACAAACCAGGAAGTGATGTACATAGGGGAAATTAAAAAAAAAAATATTAAAAAAACAACCACCCAATTAAAAATATTATGTAAAAAGAAAAACAAATTGATGTTAATGTCCCTTAAAGGGGTTGTCTCACTACATTGATTCATCTTACCTCAGTCCTGTTTTCTTGGTTTCACTTTGAGTTCAGGGGCGTTTACTGGCTTCCACTAGGCTGCAGAAGAAGCCAGGTCTGTAGCTATAGCAACCAGTGCTGACAGCCTATCAGGGGAGATCAAACAGGTCTGTCGCTATAGTGACCTGAGGAGCTGATTCAGCCCACACAAGAGGGGGATATCTAGGAATAGGTAGGACACTGTTAATGGACACATATTGCAAAGTGACTTGATTTTGAAAGATCTTTAACATAAAAAGCAATCCTTATAGTGAGACAACCCCTTTAAAATCAATGGAACTTTGTTTGGCATTTCTTGAGTACATGGAAGAATCACCGAAAAAAAGCGAGAGGGAATACCTGGTAGAACGGTCAGCCAAGCAGTGTGATGTGAATAGCCAATAGAATTCCCAGCCAGACAGGTATACTCCCCAGCATCCTCAAAAGACACATTGCGTAAAACGAGAACCTCAATATCCTTATCCGAGGAGTATACACCCGTAGGCTAAAAAAAGAATGAAAAAAAGTAAAGCTAAAAACAGGACACACAGAAGAAACAGAAGGAAAAAAAAATAACACCAATGAAAACTAATGCAAAGAAGCCAGAATCCCAGCAGGATACTGAAATTGGAAAAAGAGTGACATAAAGCAGCTGATCACCTGTAAGGAGAAAAAAAAAGGCACCAGAACCCTTCACCAAGCTTTCTACGATCTGTCCCACCAATGTGGCATGCAAGTGACTTGAGATCTGAAAAATGGACCCACAACACAGCTTCTCCTCTATAGAGCAGAACCTAAAAAAACTCATGTTTTTGAGGCTTAATACCACTACTGGCTGGAGGACTTTAAAATTTGTTATGTATATTGTTGATCAGGTCCATCCATCTTAATTCAGAATGAAATTTTCTCGAGAAGATTCTAGACAATAGACAGTAGGGCAGCTATTTTTGAGCATTGGCCAAAATTGGCTTTTCAGCTCTTAAGGCAGTGACCTTAGGAAGCTCATGCAAGCTCATTGATGTTCATGGTTCATAGTGAATGGATAGGTTGGACCTTCAACCACCGAGGTTTGGCCAATACAATGGTTGCCTATATCGTTATGGACATAGCCATGCAAGTTTAAAAGGGCCACATGTTACAACTAACATGACCACAAACTGTTTTTCCTTGGTCTTCTATCAGGTCTACAGAGCTGCTGGTTGTGAGTTTCTTTTCCATTGCAATCTCTTGACTTTGGAGGGACAAAAACACCAATGTTGGTAAAAACACCAAATTATTAAGCAACCAAAGACCCAAAATCATTTAGGAGATTGTATTTTTCAGCTTGAAAACTCATGAAAACCTTGAGTCTAGGGCTTTACCTGCTGTTGGATCGTAAATGTTGAGCCAAAATGTAGCTTCGGCTATGCCGATGAAATTGTTGGCTCTACATATATATTCTCCTTCATCTTTTGTTGTCACATTGTACAGATTTAAGACAACATCAGCTTCTGAATTATTGCTTATCCATGTCTGCAGGAACAGCAAACACTCAAACTTCAGAATATGGCTTCAAACCCTCAAATCAATCAACATGAAAGAAATACGGTAATAATGGGCTACAACCCGGCCAATGGTTTCTCCAGATTTTACTCATTCATTACTCAAGGCAGCTGTTTAATGACAACACTCAGCATCTTTCATGAGCCAGTACTTATCTGATGGAAAGTGGAACCTTAGCCGTCATGTGCTGCTGTGGCATGCTGGTACTTGTCATTCCACAGCTACTATCAGCTGTGGAGCATGGAACTACGAGTGCCAGCATGCCCCATAGGTATCCGTTTGTAACTAGGGGACAGATGCAAGTCAGAACGGTGTAAGTCGGGGACCGCCTGTAGTCATTTACCTCAATTTTTATTCCAATAATCACCGTTTAATTCCCATTAATGTAAAGGGTGTTTAATGAAGTTATTTAAGGGTCTGACTGCTGGGACTCCCACTGATAACTAGAATGGGGGACCAGATTCCAGCACATCCATGACCACAAGTTGTTGTAGGGGGATGATGCTTCAGAAACTCTATAGAAACTAAGAATCACAAAACATTCACAATTGACACTCTGGTTCAATGGGGTTCCATCAGTAAGACACTCACCTACCAAATACATAATGCCTACTTTTTAGTATTATTTTTACATTGTTATGGAAGACAAAAGTTAAAATCTCAACAGTATGTGTGTGTGTATATATATATATATATATATATATATATATAAATAAAATAAGAAGACCACAGCAGTTTTTAATTTGTTCATTAGAAATGGATTTTAGGTACACTGTAGTGTCAGTGACTTTGCTTACCTGCACTTGCATACAGGATTTCTGGCTGATGCACCTTGTCATGATAGGTCACATGACCTGCTCTCTGATTAGCTGAAAAACACTGAGCTTTTGATGCCAACAGGAAGGCTGTCTCTCTATGCCTTCCTATGAGACGGAATTTAAACTTCCCATAGAAATGCATAGAGAGATTCACTTCCAGGTCACATCACTATGCTGTGCATTCAGAGTGCAGGTCACATGACTCAGGGGCAGCAGTGTGAAATCCTGTATGCAGCAGCAGGTAAGCAAAGTTATTGGCACTACTGTTTACCTAGAAGCAATTTTTTGATGAACTAAAGGAAAAAATATGGTCTTCAAGTGCAAAATATTGGACAATTCCTTTAAGAATGACATCCGATTCTCATCCCCCATGATTTGCCACCTATTCTCTTTTTCAAAGAGACCAATGGACAAAGATTGATTTTTTGGTGCCAACAATCTATGGATTTAATCCATTTTTGGAAACTATTTTTTTGGTTGCACTATGCCCTGTACACGCCTGCACTATTTTAACACTTGCTTCTATAGAGGGAGAGATAGTATAACTACTATATTTCTACTACTTGATGCCCATAATGCAAACTAATACTCAAATATTGCCAATGGGAACAGAGGCTAAAAAGTATTAAAAAGATGATAAAAAAAAAAAAAGGAAAAATGAAGAGGATAAAAATACTTCTATTTAGACAAGTAATTACAAACTTTTTGCAGGAGAGCAAATTCATTATTTCAGGGTGAGTCAAGTTACCGCACAGAATTAACATAATGCCATGGCTGAGTGAGATGACAAAGCTACATTTATCCTCCCACCCCGACTGAAATGACGGCCAATGACTCAGTTATTGTGTTTTGGAAACGAATAGCTAATCTTGAATGATTTTTCAGGTTAGTCACTTTAATCTGGCAGATCCTTCTTAAAGACGTCGTATTTACTCCAGGAAGGCTATGACCGAGCCTGGCACAATAGGCTTCATGATGTACATATTTTATCATTCAAATGGACCTGTTGCATATAATAAAAATGTAAAGAATGGTACAGACCATGGCAATATGGTCAATAATAATTGGGCCCCATAAGTGTAAAAGGATACTCCAATCTAAAATAATCCCAAAACAATAACCACAACTATTATACTATAATGATAAGGCAACACTTGGGGTGGCCACGTGTGATAGGTGGGAATCTCAATTATCTGGAGAACAGCGGTCCCCTGCCCACCATCTTCCTGCAGAGACGGCCAATGAACACCACATCCGGGTGAAAATTGAATGAGAACATTGTTGCATAAGCACATGGCTCTGCTGGTTATAGTTTATATCCTAACATGTCTTTTGACAATTTAAGGAAACATTAGGAAGTGGCAAGTAAACTTTAAATCATCTATGTTTCTTCCAACTGTAGAGATCTGGATATGGTAATACTCCTTATAGAGTATCGTGGAGGACTACTTTGGAAAAAAAATTGGCATGGTCCACCATCTAATGGCTTTGGATAACTTTAGAGAGATAAAGTAATTAGTAAAGACCATTTTACAGAAGATCTATAATGATGGACTAGTGCACTGGGCCCATCTATGCTCCCATCCCCAGGTATCCACCACAGGGCTGCAAAATAGACTACCATACAAGTGTTAAACTGAGGTGCATGGAGCCCACCAATGGAATTTCATTCCGGGGGCCCACCCGGTCGAGACGATTCCGGGGGCCCACCCGGTCGAGACGATTCCGGGGGCCCACCCGGTCGAGACGATTCCGGGGGCCCACCCAGTCGAGACGATTCCGGGGGCCCACCCAGTCGAGACGATTCCGGGGGCCCACCCAGTCGAGACGATTCCGGGGGCCCACCCGGTCGAGACGATTCCGGGGGCCCACCCGGTCGAGACGATTCCGGAGGCCCACCCAGGCGAGACGATTCCGGGGGCCCACCCAGTCGAGACGATTCCGGGGGCCCACCCAGTCGAGACGATTCTGGGGGCCCACCCAGTCGAGACGATTCCGGGGGCCCACCCAGGCGAGACGATTCCGGGGGCCCACCCAGTCGAGACGATTCTGGGGGCCCACCCAGTCGAGATGATTTCGGGGGCCCACCCTACAACTACTGTACATGCCTCTTATACTCTGGGTCTTGCTTTAAACCTTTTTCTCTCTGCTTTTCTGCCTCTACCAAGAATGTATATTCACTTTAAAAGAAACTCCAAGTCTGCCATGTTCAGGGTCCCACCAATGGTTTCCTCTTTACTCTTGTGGGCCAGTTCGAACATGCATATAATGCTTTCCCCACCATGAACCCTCACAGCTTTTCAGAAAGCCATGAATGGTCAGAAGACATTAAGTTATATTAAGAATCTTGATGGTAAGGTCTTAAAAAGGATCAAACTCTGACCTTATGGTCATGATGAGCATCTTGGAGGGCCCAAAACAAACCAAACATGTATAGAATGTCTAAAATCAATGTGTTTCAAAGCTTACCTTCAGAATTGAGACATAAGGATCTCCATCCTGTCCATATTTGCTTCCATTGATTTCCACATGCTTGAGCCATTGAATGTGAGGCTGAGCATCACTGTAAACCTTGCAGTGAAATTCCACATCGCTCCCGACTATAACGGTCTTGTTAGCAGGAAGCCCTGCCTGGAGTATAGGTCGGTGAGAAGATCGCTCTAAAAAAGAAAATTTGACCATTACAATGATCAGTGTATGCAGCACTAACATTACATTAAAAACACCGGTCTCCCACTCAATACTAGGAAAATAAGCTAGATATGCAAGGTAGTTTAGCCAACACATTTGGCAGGTCTCCTTACCTTTCACTGGACCTACATGAAAGCGGCTCGTCAATGTTGTTATACGTGAGAGCTAGAGACCTCCAAAACCCTGTTCTTCAGAGGAGACATTGTGGCTTGTGAAAGTCATGTACAAACAACCCTGAAGAACCTGTGTGCCGGTCCAAGTCCGCTGCCAACAACTTAGCTATGCCCTGCTGGCCTGGTACGGCTATTGGATGTCTAGTATACATTTGCCAAAAACTCAATTTCCTTCTCCAGCTGTAGCAAAAAGTATATAAACAGCACAACAAACAAACTGGGTATTGTATGGTCCGTACACGTATACAGAAGAAGGTTTTCCATCAAGAAGGGTCGAACACAAAGACTGCTTAGTGAAGCTCATGCATATGTATGATGGGTCCATGGAATAAAACTTCAGTATAAATGATGGTACAGCCTTAAAGAGGTATTCCCATCTTATAGAGTGATGGCATGTCACACTGGAGGTACATTTACCTAGCACGTCCAACTGAAAGGTCTGTCGAATGGTTCCATACTTGTTCTCCACCACACAAGTATAGTTGCCTTTATCAGATGGGACCACGCTCTCCATAACCAGGCTCCACTGGAGGTGGCGAAGCTTTAGAGACAAAACATAAGAAAATGCAAAACTATGAAAACTAAGTCAATGCATGTTGTAGAGCTGTGGGCACAGAAGTTGAATGGTCAGGAGGAATAACTGAGAAACTAGATCAATGGATGTTGTAACTCTAGTTGTCAGCATAGAAGTTGATGGGGCCCACTCAGGTGCAATAATATTGTCCCTAGTAGTAGGGAATAACAAGTTGGTGGCTTTCTGCTATCTCTTTGGGTTCTCCGATATATAGCTCTATTATCTCTGCTTCTAAATATTACCACTTATATTCCAGTCACCAGATGGTGGGGGACCTATAAATTCTAGTTACAATGGTTGATGTGGGTAAAGCTGGCCATCGGCCTTCGATTTCTGCAGCTTCATAGCATCAGGACTGATGGCCAACAAACAGGGAACCTTTCAGGTGGTTAATTCTACCCTATCTGAGAGCAGGATACCATAGAGGGAGAAAAGCTGAGCTCTGTGATATATAGGGTTATATGATAGAGGAGAGAAGCTGAGCTCTGTGATATATAGGGTTATATGATAGAGGAGAGGAGCTGAGATCTGTTATATATAGGGTTATATTATAGAGGAGAAGGAGATGAGCTCTGATATATAGGGTTATATGATAGAGGAGAGGAGCTGAGCTCTGTGATATATAGGGTTATATTAGAGGAGAGGAGCTGGCTCTGTGAAATAGGGTTACATGTAGAAGAAGCTGAGCTCTGTTATATAGGGTTATATGATAGAGGAGAGGAGCTGAGCTCTGTGATATATAGTATATTATAAGAGGAAAGCTGAGATGTGATATAGGGTATATGAAGAGAGAGAAGCTGACTCTGTGATATATAGGGTTATATGAAAGAGGAGAGAAGCTGAGCTCTGTGTATATGATTATATATGAGAGAGAAGCAAGCTTGTAATTATTGCGTGACATCGGCAGAGAGCGGCAGGACTGGAGCCAGTTAGAAAAAAGAACAAGGCTCGCCTGTATTTCAGCACTTCCGGCCTTTCTGCAACTCACTTAAATTTTTTCCTTTTTATTATAACTGGACAACTCCTTGAGGTGGCCATAGACCTAAAAATTTTATAACAGACACAGTCACTCTTGATGGGGTCCTGCCAGTAATTTATCAGGTATAGAGGCCTTAGATTTTAAATTGGCTTATGTCTCCAAAATAGGCTGAATTTTTTTTGTATTATTCTTGAGCCAGATTGAATTTATTTTTTTTGTTGTAAATTTTTGTGATTGTTTTAAGCATTCAAGCCGAGCAACATCCTACATAGATCTACGAGCAGTGCTAGGTTTCACACTACAGGCAGTCCCCGACTTATACCGTTCCGATTTACATCCGTCCCCTAGTTACAGAGGCTTATGGGACATGATGGCACCTGTAGTTCCATGTTCCACAGCAGATAGTAGCTGTGGAACAGCAAGTTCCAGCATTCCACAGCAGCACATGAGGTGAGATCATCAAAACACATGTAAAAACCCTTCCCTGCACTATCCATTTTGTGCGGAGTTACATTTAATAAATCTACCTGCCCCGACTTACATACAAATTCAACTTGAGAACAAACCAACAGTCCCCATTCCGTTCATAACCCGGGGACTGCCTGTATTTTCACTAGATTTGTTACTAACTCTAGATGACTGGGTGAAGTGTCTATGTTACTCTGAAAAATTTAAGAGCAGAGACATCTCCAAGCCCCCACTACCCAGCACAGACCTCACAAAACTCTGAATTTTTCCGTGACTCAGTGTGTAGCTGGAATTCTCTAGAGTTTATTTTTCTCTGTCCCCCGTCTCTCCATGGAGACAAGTTTTTCGGCACACTCCGGATCCACGGCGGACTAAAGGCTACAGACTGGGAAGAGATAATCCACCACTTTTTTTTTTTCAGGGTCATTTAGTGTACGAAGACTTATCATAATAAAGATTCCAGGGAGGATTTAAATATTAAAGCTCTTTGTGAAATCTCCGATAAAGAGTCATATGAAATTCTTGCACGAGGCTACGGCCGGAGGCGTGGTGGCGGCTCCTTCACTTTAGCGGAGGTTTATTTTTACATCCAGAAAGGCAAATGTTGAAATAGTAATATTAGAATCAATTCATATTTATCAGGTCACACCTTGGAGATCGCAAGGAGCCATCATTTCATCCCTGGCAAGAGGCCATAATGCCCTCATCTGACTGTGGCAACCAGTCTATTAAAGGGGTTTTTCCACGAAGTAAAATAGATGTGGGAAACTTGCAAATTAAACAAAAGACATTTTCACCATTCATAGGTACATAGTTAGTACGGTCGAAAGAAGAAACGTTTCCATAAAGTTCAACCAAGGGTCCATCAATATTAAAAATTCTGCACATTTTTGTTTTAGCTGCTCCTTTAGTGATCCATTGTTTACAGCTTGTCTCCAGGGGATACGGCCAGGGCTGAGAGCTCCTCACTCCTGCCCGCACATGCTCAGACATCACCTCTCCTCTCCGGCAGCTACTGAGTGTTCAAATCCCAGGTGCTGTCATTCTACTCCTGTCCTCTGCTCCTTATTAATTAGTAAAACATTGCAAATAAAAGAAAAAAGAAACTTCAATGGAGGTCTGTGCATTGATAAAGAGAAAAAAAAACATCAGGTTTGGTTCTTGCAAGGATTTGAACCTAGGACCCTTGTGTTGAGAGGCAAAAACTTTACCTCTGAGCTACAATGTAGCTTCTCACAGCTCTATGCATAAACAGACCTTTCTTTGACTAGAGAGAGGAAAGGCCTGGGGGATGTCATCCTGCTGGGTCACATGATATGCAATTCAATCAAATCACATACGCCCCCTTTTGAGCACACAGAGCTGAAGAGCTGAATGCAGGAGGTATGAAATAAGATTGTGGCAAAACCCCTTTAATTCTAGTTATACTGGCCATGACACTATTCCTTATTAAAGGGAAACTTCCATCAGAAAAGAGTATTTTTGTTAAAACCAATATTCCTGGAAAACTTTTTTTTAAAAACTTCTGGTAATTTAAAAAAATTTATTTTAGCAATCCATGCAAGTAAAAATGACACCGAAAATCTGCCAGTGCAGCGAGACAAGTATAGGTTAATCTCACGTCAGATAAATCAATTACAGCTAGAGAGGAAAAACTGATTTACTGGACAAGACAAAACATTTCACTTTTACTTCATTTAATAAAATTCAAAATATATACAAAGGGCAACATGTATGAACGGGGCTGCACCAGTCTTCTGGCATCAAAAAGCTTTAGTAGCTCTGTTCTATAGATGTATGAATAGTCGTATTCCAAACTTTGGCGCAATAAGCACCTGCGCAACACTTTTTAATGCGCCAAAGATTTCTGGGGGCGTTGCACCACATTCGTAAGATTAGACACATTTATGATTCTTTGATGCCTTACCTAGGCACAGAACAGTTAGAACAGCCAGACCAGGTTAAAGGTGGTACCTGGAACCTAAGGTTAGGGTTACACATGTTTAGGGTGTACTAGTGCATAATAGCCTTAGGTTCCAGGTGGGGCCGTCCTTATCGGGGCGACGTCCTCATTGTTTTGTTAGGTAGATCATCCTTATACCCAGTCTCTTGTATATTTGTGAACTAAATAATAATCAAATCTATTTAGATCACAATATCAGTCTACACATTAGGCTATTTTGAGTGACATATGCACGGAGCTGCACCAGAAGTCTGGTGTCTTTTTAGCCAAAAAACTAGCGCATCCCCATGTGCTATATTTTTTAATTAGGCACACGCCAATATCAGGCGCATTACAGATTCACCCGCAGCACTTTGTAAAGCGTCTCACAGCGGAGAAAGAGCAATGAAAAGAGCCATACATGAAAGGATAATGGAGTAATCCTGTTCTCGTTACAAATAGAAGGTAATGACAATGATCGCTCTACTGTTCTCTGGACAGGGATCGAGGAGATAAGACTAGAGCACAAGCAAAGGAAAACAGCCATTCATGAAATGATAATGGAGTAATCTTTTTCCGCACTGGGAAAGGTGTTTCTTCAAACTTATCGGGTACTGCTCATAATACTTACACCTCTCAAGCCATAGGTGGCCTGAAAAAAAGAACTGTCAAACAATTCTCTCACTGCTGAGCTATCAGAGCTCACATAGGGGAAATCACAGAGACAAACCAGGAATGCTTGTACATAGGGTAATTTTTACAAAAATTGGATAACAAAACCCCCAAATAATAATAATAATAAAAAAAAAAAATAAAAAAAAAAATAAAAAAAAAATCAATATAATAGGCGCATAGTGCTTATCAATATGTGGAAAAAAAAAATTGTGATGGTAATGTCCATTTAAGGTGTTCTACCTTGCTGTAAGATGGCCCAAGGAACGTTTTAGCAATATCTAGCCCTAACTAAGGCATATGGTCAGAATCCCTAAACTCCCTATTGTGTCTGTCAGTCTCCATTTTTCCGTACACATTTGTGGGGCATCTGGCAAAGATTGATAATGTCTTATGAAGAGAAGTTTTTAATATTGTCAAGTTGCATATATCCCATAATTCTTTTTAATCTCTTATCCTATATTATTTAGGTCTATGGAGGACTATAACAAAATATGAATTAGGGGCCCTATATTTACACTTAGAGGGGCTGTCCCATCGTACACATTGATGGCATATCAATAGGATATGTTATCAATGTGTGATCGGTGGGGACCCCCCTATGGGAGGCACACGTAACTTGAGAAGAACCCCCGAGACCTCTCAGTTTTGAACAGAGAGATGGTCGGAATTCTCCCATTAAAGTCAATGGGAGTTCTAAGCGCAACCGAGCCATTAATATCAATATGCCATCGATGTGCATGGTGGGACAACCCCTTTTAAAAGGAAACAGGTTTTTATTTTGGTACCTATAAAACCCATTCTCTGTATAATTGTCAAACATGGAACACAAACATTATTTATAGACTTGTCAATGGAAATTTTCCATAGTCATGTATGACATGCATATAATATACGATGACACATTAGTCATGAACATTCAGCCTTTTAACAAGTTCTGTTTGATGGAGACAAGGTGTTTATATGTTAACGGACCAGGCTCCACTGCTCAGATTTCACACTATTCTCCCCCAAAATAAAGATTGTATCAGGCAGCGGGCTTGTGTCTGGAGCCTGTCACCATTCAGCTAGTGAAATAACTTGACTGGCGTCCCAAACATATAGGCTGGGGGGTTTCAGAGGCTCTTTCACTGCTACACATTTGTCTGTTTTAAACTAGACCCCCTAGTAGGAAACAATATCTACATACTCTTTGCTATAGCACTTACTTTGCATTTAAAGGGTTAGTACAGTAATCATTGTGAAGAACACTTAATTGTGCGGTTTAAATCCTCAAGTTAAATAGTAGTTTGTTTTTTTAAATAGTTAAATATGTTTTTTATTCTAATTTATTCTCTGTCTCGAGAAGAACAGATTTCATAATATGTTCACAATGGGAAGATCTTTCTCCAGTGCTTGCTGTCGCCATCTGCTGGGCAATGAATGAGCTGCTAAGAGCAGTGGGGAAAGTAAAGTGACAACTGCTGTGAGCACATTCTGTGGTTTTAGAAATGTAAATGTCACCTTTTATAGTCCATGAAACTGGCTATAGTTGAATCAGATCCAAGATCAAAATATTAGAGTTTTGTCATATGTTGGATTACACTTGTCATAGTAATGACACCCATCCCAGTATTAAAGAGCACCTGTGACCTCTCCCGACAGGTCTATTTTAGTAAATCTCGTGTTCCCTGAGAAATAACAATCCTGGAGTCTCTTCTCTTATATCTCTGTGCTGTTCTGTTCCTCTGTTACTCCTCCTAGAAATTTATTACTCAATCTGTCAGATGGATATTACCAATTATGGGAGTGTCCTGCACTTTATGACACTGTCCAATCGATGCCAGTGTGTGCAGGTACAGGCCCCTTTGAAAACTTGAATGGTAACACCCATCTGACAGATTCAGTAATACATTTGTAGGAGGAATAACAGAGGAACAGCACAACACAGAGATATAAGAGAAGAGGCTCCAGGATTGTTATTTCACAGCGAAAACAGACATGTCAGGGGATGTCGCAGGTCCTCCTATGGGGGTAGACTGGTTTAGACAACTGATTTTCAAATACCCTATTAGGACTGTCTAAGTTTAACAGAAGCGTGTTCATTCAGGTCTGCTGCAGTACTCGATTTGTCCATAAAGAGCACATGCAGCCTATTTATACAGATACTATGCAATGCCTGATTTCCCCTGTGGGGGTGCTGCAGGGAAACTAAACCCTTTTTACCAGATTGCTCTGCAGATTACACTTGATTATTGGGGGTCACAGCAACAAAGCACCTTATGATCGTCAATTTCTTGAGATTATACTAACAAAAACTTCTACTGCAAGACAGACAGGTCGGGCAATCAATTTACACTATATCGAATAATATTTGTCATGCAGTGGAATACAATCTATTGCTTCCTTGTCAAACTGGGAGGGATGGCTGTAGAGTCCCTCAGTGGGATGTCCAACGGAAAGTCCCAAAACCCTCCCTCCCCCATAATCAGTAATTTATTCCCCTATTTCTCAGTTCTGAGAACTTCCATATACTTTTGCATACATATACAGTAGGTGACACAGATTTTATTTTTTTAAGCTCCAGACTTTAGCTCAAGTTCTCCTCTGAATATGTAAGAAATTATTAAAATTTGCCAATTTTGGTAAAATACAACCAGTTTTAATGCCGACTAGTGACCAGGAATAGCAGATTAGATAGACTCGGCTGCACTGCTTGTCCTCAGCTCCCTTTCACTCTCAGATCGGCATTGTCACAGGGGGCTTTGTTTCCACATTCCTTTGACGCTCAAGACGCAAACAGAAAACATTTCTATAACCGCTATCACCTATTCCCCCGGTCAGGGCATAGGTCACACGTCTGGGGTCAGACCCTCTGCGGCCATGATGGCTGCCATGCATGTGTCTGAGTATAGCAAGCAGAAAGAACAATCCGAGAGGGCGTCTGGAGATAACTGGTAAATTTTAAGGTAGTTGGATGAAAAAAAAAAAAAAAACAAAGGTATCAAAATTTTGAACTTTTTTTTTAGCTTCTACGATCGGAAATAGAAAAATAAAGGAAAAAAGGAAAACGAAAAATATATTTTTAAATTTTAAAAATTTTTTTTGTAGATAAAGAAGCTTATATTTTGGTTTTTTGGTACTAATAATCATCGCCCACTTTCCCCTCCTCCCCCCAGAAAAAGCCTTGTGAATCAACCAGTTCCTGTCTGAACCGTTCCCTTTCTTGACCTGGTATATTTTCCTTTCCCAGACTATACAGAGCTTTGGACGCTATAATGATTTCGTGCGCTCATTTTTTTTTTTTTGCCTTTTTTTTTGTCACATATTAGGCTTTTTTAACATCATTTTGTTGAATATGAGGGAAAAGAGCACAAAGTTTTTTTTTTTTACTTTTTATTTTATTATTTTTTTTAAACAGCAAAAGTGGTGCTAAATTAAGTTTCGTTATAGTTTCACTTTACCATCACAGATATTTGTATATTGGTAACATTACGTTTTAGGGTTGTCGGGGCGGGATTAAAAATTGCTGTTTAGACTGTTTTATTTGATTAATATTTTATTTTGTGCGCATATGTGTGTTTTTTTCTTACTTTGCTTTACATACTATGCCCCCCATAACGTTAGAAAAACACCTTTAGTGAGCATTTTTATGTCACTTTTTATTGATTTAACCTTTAAGTGGGGTTGATATGTTAGACTATAAACAGTCAGGCAGTGGCAGTTTTTAGCTATCGGGAGTTGGCGAATAATTAAGCAGATATTCCCATTTCACTGAATAGCTTTAAACATATAGGCATAAGTAAATAGAGATCATTATCAAATACATTGCTTTGCTGATTTTGCTCCATTTCAGAACTAGATCAGTTTTTAGTCTCCTGCTTGAGTACACAAGCTTCCCCGTGCCGAGATGGTGACATCACTCTGCTAAGTTTTGTCAGCAGCACAGGAGCCTGCTGATCTTTCCTACTGTTAAAAGGTAATCATTTAGAGTTCAGTAAACTTGAGCCCGGATGCTACAACCCTTACATGTCCCTCAGGCAGGCTCAGCTAGGAATGGCACAGCTGAAATGTCAGTCATTGCTACAGAACCACCCACAGCCTGAGCAGAAAGTGGGAGCTTCAAATTGGCTGTAATAGGGAGGAGACTCAGTGAAACTGAAAGTCCCTTTTAGGGCTCAACCATTTATCCCCTGGAACTTGAGACAAAACCACGGCATTACCATGACTGGGACACTGCCTAAATGTTCTGGCCGGATGCATGAATTACGACATGGTTCTGGACACTCCTTCTCCCCTCCACAGAGAAGTAATGAGTTGCTCAATTTTACCATAACTCGCAGCCATTCAAATGTCACCATGGAGCCCTAGACTGGGTTACAGGACACCATCTCATCAATGAAGACCTTTTATAAATTCTTGTGTAGTAGCAATTCCAGATATAATCTTGGGAAAGCTTGTAGAAAAACATTTTTCCATCCATTGTGGCACTGCTTAAAAAAGTGACAACCACGTTCTAGATCAAGAAGTTTCCTTGGAACGTTTATCTCTTCTCTTTGTCTCAGTTTGTCAGCAAATACATGGTGTATTAGTCACCAGGGGACAGACTCTGACTGGCCCACAGGAGAACAGGGCAAACCCCCGGTTGGCCCTTGAACATGGCAGACCTGGTTGCTTTTTATCTGTACACGCAGTCCCCGGGTTACGAACGGGATAGGGACTGTAGGTCTGTTCTTAAGTTTTGATGTCTATGCACCCGTTAAAAAGATTTCTCCTCATTTTCACCTCATGTGCTGCTGTGGCATGCTGGAACTTGTCATTCCACAGATGCTATTTGCTGTGAAACATGGATCTACAAGTGCAAGCTCGCCCCATAAGTCTCCGTTTGTATCTAGTGGACAGATTCTAGTCTTATCTGTGTTAGCCGGTGACTGTGTGTGTGTGTGTGTGTGTGTGTGTGTGTGTGTGTGTGTATGTATGTATGTATGTATGTATGTATGTATGTATGTATGTATGAATGTATATATATATATCTTGTGGAGAAGCAAAAAGACAGCGAAAGAGGCAAAAAGCAAGGAGTGGTAGTAGAAGAAGCGCATACGGGGAAGTACACAAGCTGAAGGGTGGACCCTCAGAATGAACTACACTAGTGAGCCAAAGAATGAACTCCAGCAATGGACCCGTAAAATCAACTCCATCTGTGGGCCCTAGGCACCCCAGTCTGACACTGTCAGGAGGCAAGTATTAGCTCAGGAGAAATGTATTTGTAGGGTAAAAGGTATGAAATTTGTGCTCTGTTCTAGGGATATTTGGAAGGAAAATAATGAGTAATAATTTACTATGAAATATTTCAAAGGTCTTTTGCAAGATATTAAAAACATGGCTACTTTTTCAGAAACAGCGCCCCATCCGTTCACTGGTTGTGTCTAGTATTGCAGCTCAGCTCCTTTGAAGTTAAAGGGGCGTTTAATGAACATTAAAGGAGCCAGGGTGGTTAAAAATAGAGAAAAAAAAGTGTTGTACTTACATACCAATCCCCTATAGCCGCTATTTCATAGCGCCCCACGTTCTGCTCTTTTTCACTTCCTGTCTAATACTATGAAGGTTGAACCCCTAGTGTTGGAAAACTCTCAGCACAGGAAGTGAAGAGGAACGGACCTTGGGGCGGCTACAGAGCGGCAGTGGCGGGGCACCGGCAGGTAAGGATGCCTTATTTTTCGAATTTTTCTCACCCAATTTAAAATTAGTTTAAAAAAAAAAAAAAAAAAAAAAATGGAAAACCCTAGAGTACTCCTAACAACTGGTGAACAGCTATGGCGCTGTTTTTGGAAGAAAGCAGCCATGTTTTTCTATTTCTGTACAATAACTACTTCCAGGATTATTCATTAAACATTCAATGGGAGGGAGGAGGTCAGGAAAGTTCTAACATGTTATAGTCAACATTTTAACTTGCGCAACCAATTTTAACGTTCTAGCATTTTTGTATTCTTTCCTGTTCTTTTGTTGTAATACATTTCTCAGCTCCGCTTAATGTGTACAAAAAGGATTACGTGGAGTCTCCTGGCACAGGGTACAATGTAGCTGCTTTGGTTATCACGTGTGTCATGTGGTCAGACTTTGACCTGAACATTCCAGGTTCGCCAGTTTTCCCATCTACCGTCACCTAACGAGGGAGCATGTGAAGGGATTTTTGGCTTTGTAAAAAAAATACAGCAGTTTAAGACCGAATACAATGTGCTCTTCATGTGACCACAACGTAGTGCTAGAAGGAAAAGGAGATAAAAAAGCGGCTGAGCTCAATGTATATGGTCTATGCAAAATATAATACAAAAATATAAACCAGTGGAGCTTGTATCCAGCTAGGAGATCCATTAGTCTATGTGCACCATTTGTAATAGCAGCACCAGATAGGTCTTGAGCACATAGTGGTTGTCAAAGTAAGATTTATTTTAAATTGGCTCAACTTTGCACCAAGAAACTTGTGTACGTGTTGTGCACCATAGTAAGCATGTATTTTAGGTTGGGTTCACACTGCAGTTTGGTCCCATTTTCTATCATACTCAGACTAATGAACATTTTCTATTAACGGAACATCCCTTTTAAGGGGCATTCCCTTTTCATTGATTAGTTTAAAACATGTAGTCAAATGTAAATAAGCAGCATTACCAAATACATTGCTGTTCAGATTTTGCATTATTTCAAAGATATATCTAACCTACATATTTACAGATGGTTTCCAAGGTTACTGACCAGGAGTAAATGATAGAGGCTGAAAATGTCATGTTAAATGGGGCTTAATTATGTGTATAAGGAGTTGATTTGGGTAACGTCCCTTGTATCCGAACTGACAGATTGTGGGGCCATCAGATTGTGGAGCCATCTTCATTTACATAATATCTTTCAGTAGTAATACTAACTATTCCAGAATGATAGTTGATAAACACAGTGAAGGAAATAATTATTTGATCCCTTGCTGATTGTGTAAGTTTGCCCACTGACAGAGACATGAGCAGTCTATCATTTTAAGGGTAGGTTAATTTTAACATTGAGAGATAGAATATCCAAAATAAAATCCAGAAAATCACATTGTATAAATTTATTTTGCATTTTACTGAGAGAAATAGGTATTTGATCCCCTATCAACCATTAAGAGTTCTGGCTCCTACAGACCAGTGAGACGCTCCTAATCAACTCGTTACCTGTATTATAGACAGCTGTCTTAAATAGTCACCTTTATAAAAGACTCCTGTCCACAGACTCAATTAATCAGTCAGACTGTAACCTCTACAACATGGGCAAGACCAAAGAGCTTTCTAAGGATGTCAGGGATAAGATCATAGACCTGCACAGAGCTGGAATGGGCTACAAAACCATAAGTAAGACGCTGGGTGAGAAGGAGACAACTGTTGGTGCAATAGTAAGAAAATGGAAGAAATACAAAATGACTGGCAATCAAGATCGATCTGGGGCTCCAGGCAAAATCTTACCTAGTGGGGGATCCTTGATCATGAGGAAGGCGAGAATCAGCCTAAAACTACACGGGGGGAACTTGTTAATGATCTCAAGGCAGCTGAGACCACAGCCATCAGAAAAACCATTGGTAACACATTACGCCGTAATGGTTTAAAATCCTGCAGTGCCCGCAAGGTCCCCCTGCTCAAGAAGGCACATGTGCAGACGCGCCTGAAGTTTGCCAATGAACACCTGAATGATTCTGTGAGTGATTGGGAGAATGTGCTGGGGTCAGATGAGACAAAATTGAGCTCTTTGGAATTAACTCAACTCATCGTGTTTGGTGGAAGAGAAATGCTGCCTATGACCCAAGAACACTGTCCCCACTGTCAAGCATGGAGGTGGAAACATTATGTTTTGGGGGTGTTTCTCTGCTAAGAGCACCGGACTAATTCACCGCATCAATGGGAGAATGGATGTAGCTATGTACTGTAAAATCCTGAGTGACAACCTCCTTCCCTCCTCCAGGACATTAAAAATGGGTCGTGGCTGGGTCTTCCAGCGAGACAATGACTCAAAACACACAGCCAAGGCAACAAAGGAGTGGCTCAAAAAGAAGCACATTAAGGTCATGTAGTGGCCTAGCCAGTCTCCAGACCTTAATCCCATCAAAAACTTATGGAGGGAGTTAAAGCTCAGAGTTGCCAAGCAACAGCCTCAAAATCTTAATGATTTAGAGATGATCTGCAAAGAGGAGAGGACCAAAATTCCTTCTGACATGTGCGCAGACCTCATCATCAACTACAAAAACGTCTGACTGCTGTGCTTGCCAACAAGGGTTTTGCCACCAAGAATTAAGTCTTGTTTTCCAGAGGGATCAAATACTTATTTCTCACTGCAAAATGCAAATAAATTTATATAACGTGATTTTCGGGATTTTACTTTGGATATTCTATCCCTCAATGTTAAAATGAATCTACCCTTAAAATTATAGACTGTTCATCTGTCAGTGACAAACTTACACAATCAGCAAGGGATCAAATAATTATTTATTTCACTATATATGCCCTGGAATATATAGTATGATGAATAAAAATATTACAGAAATGCAGAAAAAAAAATAAGCCAACATGATAACATAGGTGGTTGGTAACCTAGGAAACAGTCCATAAACAAGTAGGATACATGCTGTGTATCTGAAATAAGGCAAAATCAGAACAGCAATGTATTTGGTAATAGTCTTTACTTACCTTCGCCTACATGTATAAAGCTAATCAATGAAATGGGAATACCCCTTTAAGGATATGGGTTTCAAACCCCATTACTTGACTCGGTATATACATTTCAGTGATCATGCTAGTATGTAAGGACAGAAGACTTTATTATACTCCTAAAGGTGGACAGATTGTGTGTCGCCTAACACTGGTAATTATTTTGGCATTAGAGATAAAGTTGGGGAAACGCTTAGTGATAATAAAATGGTAGTTTGGGTTTTTTGTGGGAACTATCCAAAATGGAGCATAGATTTCAGAAGTTATAGAAAGCCATAGTTCTACATATGAAAGTGATAGACCATTAGAAGGCATGTTACCCCCCTATAACAGGCATCACTCAGACACATGGTATTTGCATATTGCAAATGATGACATTATTCTTCATGCAAATCAGAAAATTATCATGGTTAGAATCAATAAAGCCATCTGTATAGAGAAACCTACCTTGATTCCTCCTATGCGATGTTCCCTCCTGAATTCTTTGCCATTTTTCAGCCAGTAGATGTTGGGATGGGGTTTGCCAGCAGCGGCACATCGGAATCGGACAGTACTCGCCGCCGGCACTGCCAGAAGCTTCTTCTCCATTTTTTCCGGCTGGGTCCAGTACGGAGGTTCTAGATTACACAAAATAAATACATGCATTATTTTAGGTTTTTGATTTAACACATTTTCCTTTAAACTGACTGTAGCTTTTAACGTTTCCAGTAATAAAGAAAGGGCCAATATTCCATCTATTAAGGATATATTTGTATGTCTTATGCCTTACTTGGAATCCAGACCTCATGACCTCAGCTGTAAAGGCCTGCTGGGACATTCTCGTGGTTTAGGAGGTTGCTGGGCATTAGAAAGACATCCGATTGATTCCAAAAACAGCGCCACTCCTGTCCACAAGTTGTATATGATACTACAACCCAGTCCCATTCAGGTCAACATAGAGAAGCTTTAATACTAAAAGAAGCCATGGACAGGTGTAGCTTTGTTTTTGGGTGAATTTTTTTTTTCTTTTTAATCTTGGACAACTCTTGAAAGAGGTTTATAGGTTTCCATAAATCCCATAGAACATATAGAGGCACATACACTCTAATGAATGCCGAAAGCAGCCTCACATGGTGGGTCTGGGCTCAAGGGGTCCTGTGGATAGGCCAAATAAGACTTAAGACAAGTAGGGGGGAACAAAAAAAAAAAAACAGACAGACAGACGGACTCACATAATGCAAAGTAGCCATACACGACTCGGCCGTAGGCCATGTTGCAATTTCTGATACATTCAGTTAGGGTATGTCCCTACGGCACTGAGCAAATACTGGTCGGATTATGTGCTCCGTTTTAGCGGCCGAGTACACGGCTGCAAGGGAGCGGATTTTGTCCACGACTTGCGGATAAAAGTTCTCCGCATTGACGTGTTCATATTCCGCCCGAAAACCGGGAGGAAGAATGAACAATGTTCAATCTTTTTTGGAAGAAACCGTCCGGCGGAAAATCCGTGCAGTGGGGTCCGCTGAACGGATTTTCCATAGAGGCCCGTGAAAACGTTTGACAGCTGGTTTACAGACGGCTTTCAAAACCAAAAACTGTCTGGAAAACAGGTCATGGGGACACAGGCTCTTACTCTTTTATGGAGTAAAGGTTTATGAAGAGGATTGGTGAGTGCCATAAATGTTTTTCTCCTACTTGGATTATATGAATTTTTTTTTTTTTTTTTTTTAATTACCGAGCACCATGTCCAGGATTTTTGGCACAGCTTCCAACACATCACATCCTTTAATCCATTTGAATGGGACTGTTTGGTGCCGGTCTAAGCTTCTATCACATGGACTAAAGAGGACTTCATCAACAAGATAGGTGCCTTACGCCGCCCATACATGTTCAAAAGCTAATCGGCTGAACGACCAAAATCCTCACTGCTCCACCATATATATGCATGCGTAGTTGAGTGTGCATATGTTTCAACTGGGGAGCAACTTAACTCTAGGAAAAACAAAAGGATAGAGCACTGGAATTTAATATGCCTGATCGGTGTCTCTGCCTAAATTTATCAGTCAGGATAAACTCAGGAGGTCTCCTGTGTACATTAAAGGGGTGTTCTCACCATAAACTTTGATGGCATATTGCGAGGATATCAATATGACAAAGGTGGACCCGTATATTAGGAAAATTATTCTTCTTTATTCCAAAAACGACATACTTTCATACAATCAATAAAAGCATCGCATCTGTATCAGTCAAAAGACTAGTAGACATAGGTTGCATAACAGGTAAATACCTTAGTAGTGCTTCACTGCATTTTGTAAGACAGGAGTAGCATGGACAACCGGCCGGGTGAACGCCGCAATGATGCAACGTTTCAAGGGATCAACCCTCTTAATATACGGGTCCACCTTTGTCATATTGAATTGTTTGGACTATGGGAATCCCAGGGAAGATCCCAAAGTGAGACCCAGGAACGTATAGGTTGCTTACAATTGTATAAAGGCGGTTGTATATTTATCTATTGAATATTGCGAGGATATGCCATCAAAGTCGGATAGGTGCAGGTCTTACCTCTGGGACCCACATCCATCTCACAAATTGGTACTCAGAAGTTACAGAGATGAATGGAGAGTCGGCTGTTTTTGCACAGGACTGTCTATTGTGTTCTATGGGAGTTCGGAGTACAGGGGAGCACTGTGTTAAGAACTTCCATAGAACAGAATGGAGAGTCGTGCGCAAGTGCTACCAGTGAACTTTTAGGCCATCTAGCAGAGACAAGAAAGGTCAAATGATCCATTATAAAAAGTATAAAGCCCCTTTCACATCATGTTTTTGGCATTCAGCATGATACCTTGAAAGGTAAGTATACCGCTGAGGGGCCATAGGATTCTAAAGGACAAAAGTAGTCCCTTTTGGACCATGTTTGTTCAATTTTCCAAATCTATATGCTTTATGGGCAGGACACAAAGATGTGGTCAAAAATTTACACAAATAGGTAGTAAAGGGTCCTAAAGAGACATTTGCCCTATTGACTCCTATGGCTCTGCCTCAGCCCCACCACTCTATGGGCGACATGTATGTACGCGGCTGCGCCAGAAGTCTGGTGTCTTTTCAGCCCAAAAACTGGTGCAGCCCATTTCTCTATATTTATAATCAGGGGCACTCTAAAATTAGGCGCATTATAAAGCGCCCGCGGCACTTTGTAATGCTCCTGAGATCGGGGGACGTCCTGGAGGCTTTGCACTACAACATTTATGACTTTTGAACGCCAAATCCAGGCGCATTACTGCTGCAAAAAGTAGAGCACTTTAAAAGCGATTCACCCGAGCCAGAATTGTGGCTTTGTAGCTATAAAGTGCAGTAGAACAGGTTCATAGATTCAGGCGCATTATATGCTACTAATGCGTGCAAAAAAATGGCGCCCTACATACCCACAACTTTTCAAGGTATCCTGCTGGATTCCATGGGTAGAGGCTGAGAAGGTCATGTGAATGGGTCTGAATTATGTTTATAAGGTGCTGATGTGGGTAACGTCCCCGACTGGCAGATAATGGGACCATTTAATGGCTTCTACTGGAGTCATTGGTTCAGTTCTGATATGGCATCTTAAGGGAGGACACTCATCTAAATGGTTATGGAAAGACCCAAGCTGCTCCCTCCCACATCAGGAAAACAAAAACAAAAAAATAAAAGGTTAGCAAACAAAAAATAAATGCCAAAGCATTAGAGGAATAAAGCCGAGTGTATGCAAATGGCACAAATATTGACCCTACAGCCTAATCTCGCCTACAGTATGTATACACTTGGATTACAGCACAGAAGTGACACAACCCATTCAGCTTATCATCCGTTTTTATTTACAGTGCAGCATTGACAAAGTCAACGCCTAAGGACAATATTGCCACAAGGCAGCTCAATTTTCAGATCGATAGCACGCAAGATAATAAATATTGGAGTTTCGCTAGAACAATGCGGAATATTCATTTTACACCTAAGGCAAGTTATCCATGAACATCCCAAACACAGCCAAGAAGAGGCAGAGAATCCAAGCTTGATGTATAGGTCACACACAGCTCGGGAGACCGATATAGGTATGGGGCCACCAGTTTTTGAGGGCCCACCCTTCTCCTATAGAGAACATCTATGAATAAGATCTATTAATTTGGCCTATGAAAGTGAGGAGTCCTACAAAAGCCAAAAAAGCCTTTCGGGCTTACTGTGGTCAGTACCTGGGTCCACTAGAGTAAGCTCTAGTATTCTGATAGGCCAGTCAGAAAAACGGGTATAGAGCAATGATCGAAGGGATGCCACAAAGGTTATTGTGGCAGAGTGACCTTAGGCGGTCAAAGGTTTCTGCCACTAGAGGACATAACATAGGAGATTTACAAGCAACACGCCACTAAGGTTACCTATAGCCATCTATATCGGTCGTCGGCCATAGTAAGTGGTTGGCAGCCGTTTATAGCTAGTGTGGCTGTCTCAGCCATTTCTGGGTTGGCTCTTATCGCGAGTAGACAACGTGTTGGGTGGGTGTCTACTCCCTGTGTTCCAGACCAGGTTTTTGGAAGGTCTCTGGAGGCCTATAAAAGTCTGGGACTACAGGTGTTCAGAGGGCGTGGCCTGCTACCTGAGAGTGGAGCAGCTGGAGAGAGGCTCTGACCCTCCAGAGGCTTGAGAGAAGCCGGGAACCAGTGGAGACTGGTAATTGTTTGTGTTTATGTGGCTTAACGGTAGGTTCAGACCACAGGTAGAGAGGGTCTCTATTCATGTCAAGTTAGTGGCCAGACGGCTGAGGTTTATTTTGGCCAAAAGGATGAAAGGCTGTGTCGGTGTGCCATTCCGTTTACAAAAGATGGCGTTCCCGTGAGCTAAAACCCCCTGAGCTGTTCCAAGATGACGGCTGAAACGTGAGTGGATCGTCACATTATATACATCAATAAGGTATAAGACTGGTGCTCTACTGCTATGGACCTCACAAACACTGGGGAACAAACACTGTTGTGAATTTATTGGCAGCCACAATGGGATGTTTCCTAATGTCCCTGAAACATAGAACTAACCAGCCTAACAAAAGGGAATATTACCTCAAAAAAATAATAGTAAAGTTATAGTGTAGTATGTTCCTGTTGCACACTGCCCTCCTGTTTAGGAAAGCAGCCAGAGTGTAAACAATTGTTGCCATGGTTACGTCCAGGGTCAGCTATGTTTCCATTCAAAAACAAAACCTTCTCCTCCATTCTATGCTATATATACCCAAGTCCTTATAGTGTTCAGAATGTTTTAGGCTTACAGATATTGACATTTAAAAAAAAAAAAAAAAAAAAAAAAAACACAACAAGGCCCTCCACTCCTTCTTCCAGTTGTTTATATCCAGGAAAAGGATTGGTTTCCATGAGCCCTAACTGTAATAACATAATAGCCGTTATAATAATACTATGCATGGTTCAAGTACAGGTAACAATTCACCGGACCATGACTTGAAGAGGGTGTAGTTTAGTTGATAGCAACAGTATCAATGAAATTTAGTCCAAATCCAGTGCACACTCAGGCTGGGCAACATGCCATGCTCCGTATTGCTTCACGCAACAGAAACAGAGTTGTCCGGGGCTATTTCAGCTACAGATCTCAAAAAACCCAAATATATCCAGAGGTGTTCTACCACCTTGACATCCACATCGCCATTGGAGGCTCCATTTGCAGATTAGGTCATATCGGACAAAAGGAATGGCAACAATCCTGCTGGTTAAAGGGGTGCTCCGCTTTGGACAAACCCTTCTTGTTAGAAATGTTCTTTGACAACAAGTTGATCAAAAGTTTCTCCTCTGTTGGAACCCCTAGCTAGAAGCTACAATTTGTAGGGAAATTTGGCAGCGAGTATCCACTTTCTCTGCAGCACCACCACAGGAGAAATTAGGTATGACACAGTGCCCATTCAAATCAATAGGTTGTTGGCGTAATGCAGGACAGGACAGGTCCTCCAGAGTAAGAAACACTCTTTGTAATCCTACTTAATTAAACAACGGAACCCTCTGTATGAACTCAGAATTTTATAATAGAGAATATCAAATGAGTTTTCTAAAGTGGAGGTCTGTCATGTGATGGATCAGGCCTTCCGTCACTGGGGACTGACACAAGCATCAACAAAGCCTGAACCCATAACCCCACAAAAGTCCTAATCAAGCAGACAAAAAAAGTCACATCTAGCTACACATTATATAAAACACACTCAATTAACAGATAGAATGGAGACAAAGGACGTTCGAGATTCGGCTTGACCCAAATCTTGGGAATTTAATTGGGGAAAAACTGAAAAAAGTTGGGCAACCATTTAGAAGTTTTCCAAACAGACAGGAAAAAGGAAGTATACCATTGAATAATACACTTCCTTTTTCCTGTCAACTGGCAGGCTTCTGATTGGTCGCCCGATTTGGCCACAGACTGCCCATTGGTTGCCCAAGATTGAATGACATACGAGTAGTCCCTTGGTTACGAACAGGCTAGGAACCGTAGGTTTGTTCTTAAGTTGAATTTGTAAGTTGGAACAGGTATGTTTATTAACTTTAACTCCAGGACAAAAGTTTTTTCTTTCATTCTGGATCGTGCAGGGAAGGGTTTTTACATTTCTTTTGCGGTCTGTGTCTCTGTTAAGAAGATTTCACCTCATTTTCACCTCATGTACTGCTGTGGCATGCTGGCACTTGTTGTTCCACAGCTACTACCTGCTGTGGAACATGGAACTACAAGTGCCAGCATGCCCCATAAGTCTCCATTTGTAACATGGGGACAGGTGTAAGTCGGAATGGTCTAAGTCGAGGACTGCCTGTACTTCCTTTTTATCTGTTTAACTGGCAGGCTTTGGATTGGTTGCCCGATTTACCTGCAGGCTGTCCAAGATTGAATGGTACACTTCCTTTTTATCTGTCTAACTAGTAGGCTTACGACTAGCTTCCCGATTTTCCACAGGCTCCCTTTTTCCTCTCTAATTGGCAGACTTCTGATTGGTTGCCCGATTTTCCTATAGGCTTCCAGTTAGTTGCCCAAAATTCAGGGTGTCATCCCGACCTGAATCCAAACTGCAACATTATTCCTAACCAACACAACACATATACAGTTCCGTGTTTCCCCGAAAATAAGACAGTGTCTTATATTAATTTTTGCTCCTGAAGACGAGCTAAGACTTTTTTAAGGGATTTTTTTTTTCTATGAGCAATAATTCACATTTATTGTTGAACAAAACATCAATATGTATGAATATACTGTAGTGATTTCATCACAAGCATCAGCATAAGCAGCCAAACTATGAATTTCATAACTAAAAATGCACTAGGTCTTATTTTTGGGGGTGTCTTATTTTCGGGGAACCAGGGTGTAGCTTTAAAATATTACAACTTGTTTTTAGTAGGGAAATTTAGTACTACATAAAAATCTAAATTCCATGCACAAACACATAAAAAAAAAAAAGAAAGAAAACTACAAATGCATATACACTCACCGGCCACTTTATTAGGTACACCTGTCCAACTGCTCGTTAACACTTAATTTCTAATCAGCCAATCACATGGTGGCAATTCAGTGCATTTAGGCATGTAGACATGGTCAAGACAATCTCCTGCAGTTCAAACCGAGCATCAGTATGGGGAAGAAAGGTGATTTGAGTGCCTTTGAACGTGGCATGGTTGTTGGTGCCAGAAGGGCTGGTCTGAGTATTTCAGAAACTGCTGATCTCCTGGGATTTTCACGCACAACCATCTCTAGGGTTTACAGAGAATGGTCCGAAAAAGAAAAAACATCCAGTGAGCGGCAGTCCTGTGGGCGGAAATGCCTTGTTGATGCCAGAGGTCAAAGGAGAATGGGCAGACTGGTTCGAGCTGATAGAAAGGCAACAGTGACTCAAATAGCCACCCGTTACAACCAAGGTAGGCAGAAGAGCATCTCTGAACGCACAGTACGGCGAACTTTGAGGCAGATGGGCTACAGCAGCAGAAGACCACACCGGGTGCCACTCCTTTCAGCTAAGAACAGGAAACTGAGGCTCCAATTTGCCCAAGCTCATCGAAATTGGACAGTAGAAGATTGGAAAAACGTTGCCTGGTCTGATGAGTCTCGATTTCTGCTGCAACATTCGGATGGTAGGGTCAGAATTTGGCGTCAACAACATGAAAGCATGGATCCATCCTGCCTTGTATCAACGGTTCAGGCTGGTGGTGGTGGTGTCATGGTGTGGGGAATATTTTCTTGGCACTCTTTGGGCCCCTTGGTACCAATTGAGCATCGTTGCAACACCTTGTGGAATCTATGCCACGAAGAATTGAGGCAGTTCTGAAGGCAAAAGGGGGTCCAAACCCGTTACTAGCATGGTGTACCTAATAAAGTGGCCGGTAAGTGTATAAGGCCACAACACAGAATGCATCAGCTAAAAGACAGCTCGCTGGTCGCTGTAATGAGCAGAACTTTTTTGGCTGTCTTAAAGCTCAAATCTCTCTGAAAATAAAAACTCAAATAAGGCCAGTGGTAATAAGCAGATGCTTTGGCAGATCAGCTCATTTTCCCCCCCAGCGATCCAGACAAGCAGCGACAGGCCAAAAGTGGGTCCCTGCTGAACCATTGCTAACTTTTTTTTACAATTTGACTGCTACATTTAGAAAGTAATTGTCTGTCAACGCCAAGGAACGCCGCCAACTCTGTCCACGTGAGACAAACACGGCTCCGCAGACTGACAGTAATGGTTTTCTTTGTACTTGAATCACACAGACTCGGGTTACTTTACTGTATCTCCGAAAAACTGAACATCACAGAGGACAGTGCTGAAAGCAGGTCTGGGATTAGCCTATGGCCCCTGGACACATCAACATCATCTATGGCACCGCGGTAGAAAAATGGGTTGTAGGTCTGAGAATCTGAGCGTGCGGTGTTATAAAGGAATAGGAAAAAAGTTTTTTTTAGGGGAAAAAAATGTAAAAAACATTAAGACGAAAAGAATAAAAATTTAATTGATAAATCCTTGACATTTTCTCTGATATAGAAATATTTCCATTTACTGCCGCCTAGTCCAATTGCAAATAATAAACAAAAAAAAAAAACATGCACATAGTGCACAGATCCACCTCTGTTGTTTTAGAGGTATTAGAAGTTGTTTGCCAAGGACTTCGGGAAGCACAATGTAATTATATGTTAAGCCCATCAGAATTTGGCAGATACATGAAGAATCCATTGCAGTTTTCATGCTTTGGCTGACTAGAATCCCCTAATTAGTGCAGTCACTGGTGAACAGGTGGCTTTCACTGGTTCCAAAAAAACATAGGGTGCAAGATCTACTGAGGTCAATGCAACCTGAAATCAAGCAGCTGATAAAAGCAGAATCACAGCACAGGATATTAAGGCAAACTTTGTGGAAAGTTTTTTTCGGATTTGGAAGTCGGATGTAGGACACAAGGCATTTTGGTGCCCAAGACAAATAGGTCAAATGGCGCCTCCATTGAAAATCAAATCAAAATCTCCACCCCTGACCTGAAACCTGGGGCGACATATGTACAGGGCACATTATTCTGGGGTGCTTTTAGCCCAAAAAAAATGGCCGGGCCCTGTTCCTAATTTTAAACTCCAAAATTAGGGCATTAAAACCCAGGCGCCCGCGGCACTTTTGATCTCCCCCAAAATTTCTAAAAAAATTAAAGGGGAAACCGTCACATAGATTATGCCCCCCTTTGCTGAGGGCGCACAAGCCAGTGTCAAAACCTGCTGTTTCAGCGCTGTGTCCCTTATTCTGTAAATGTGGCTTTTTAGAGCTTTTAAGTCAAATCTGCAGTTTTCAGCCAGAAAAGAGTCATGAAAAAAGTCCTTCAAAGAGTCAGTTTTTTTCATGCCCCGCCCCCTGGGCTGCCCCACCCATTCAATGAAAAACCCCTTTCTTTAAATAGGTAAAACTGGAATAACTGTCAGTGGCGGGGCTAGCCTTTGGTGGGGGGGCAAACACCTGCTCATAACAAGTTTTGGGGGGAAAAGCTCCTAAAATTCAGCATTTACGAATAAGGGACAAGGCTGGAAAAGCTGTTGTCCCCAGCTTGTGTGCCCTCAGCAAGGGGGGAAAACCTATGTGACGGTTCTCTTTAAGTCAGTTTTCCCTCAGAAATCACTACAAAAAAACCCATGACTAAAAGGAATTACCTTTTTTAAAATATTACTAAAAATAAAATATTTAAAACCACACCAATTAGTAATAAAACAGGGTTACCAGAAGCCAATAAAAAAACTGGATCGGTACAGATTTCTTTTTCAAATAAAAAAAAAAAGAATATTAATGAGATGTTTGATATCCATTACAAACCATGTTAAATAGAAAGGGGTAATCTAAACAAGTGACAATAATACACACCCCAAACACATGGTTAACCCATAGAAACCCAGAACAATCTAACCCAATCTATATCCCTGTAATGGTGCTTTTGTATGGACACAGTCCCGACCGCTTTCGCGTGGCTTCCTCTGGGGCCTGTGGGGGGGCCCTCATTAACGATCTTTTTATAAGGGGAAAAACAAACCCCCACTCCCAATTTCAACCACTCCCAAATGAGGGCCCGCCACTATGAAGCCCCTGAGGGGGGGGGAGTTTGGAGCGTGAGCACCAAAACCCAAAAATGATTACAAGTTATGACCGAGGAGGTAATACTGGATGCGTTATGCGGGAAAACAGGCAGACCAAGTTAAAAATGGTTTATCTGACTGAGTTGACGTTTTAAAAGCTAGAAAGAGTCAAAACCCAAAGGGGGGTCCCAAACTGGGCCCTCCAGCTGTTGGGGAAACTACAACTCCCATCTTCCCCATGTTATGATTATAAATGCATATGGGAGTTGTAGTTTCCCAACAGCTGGGGGCGCAGTTTGACACCTTGGTCTAATCTATACCCCAAAGAACAGGTTCATAGATTAGGACTTTTCATGTACTAATGCACGCAATAAAACGGACGTCTGGGCGCCATAATACATACATGACGTCCCTGGTGTCTGCGTCCTCCTTAGGTAGGTGGAATGGGAAAAAACAGTACAATTGCGCCATCTTCTATTGCCGTTGCAGTGTAAATTCCATGTTACGTGCTAGTATAAATCTGATGAATTTTTTTTTTTTTGTTTTTTAATTTGCTTTGCAGCGCCATGTTTAACATGAGACCAATTTTATGGACTGAAGTTTGGTTTTCATTTGCTCGATTTTCAGATGCCTGCAACTTTTTAATAACTTTTTGTTCAAATTTTTGGGGATTTTTCACATTCCTGGCAGCCCAGTACATTGAGGCTATGGGAATCAGACAACATGTCCTATATTCTGCTGGATGGGTTTAGGTTTAGAAAACCTTCAGTAAAAAATCTGTGCTGTGTAGACTATGGCGCGGATATTCTATTGAGGTCTACACAGCGCTGGGGGCAGACAGATTTTCGGTGGATTCAAAATTTTCCGAATCCCCCTGAAAAAGGACCAGGGGGTAGTCGTTCATTGTTGAGCAGTTTTTTCTCCCTGCTTGCGTACGCAAGCTTCGCTAGGCGACTGATCACCTCTTCATGCTCTAGCAACCCAGGATGGGATGGTGGGTTCACTGCCTGCTGTGTCTTATCAGCAGCACAGGAGCTTGTTTATCTTTCTTACTGACACACTTTAAGCCTTAAGAGCTTTGTAGCCTTATGTGATGCCATTTAAGCCCTTCTATTATCAATGTCCCTCTAACAAGCTCAGTTAGGAACAGCAGAGCTAAAATGTCAGTCACTGCTGTAGAACCACCTATAGCCTGAACCGAAAGTGGGAGGCTGAAGCTGTAGAACCCCCCACAGCTTGAACCGAAAGTGGGAGCCCGAAGCTATAGAACCGCCCACAGCCTGAACAGGAACTGGGAGCCCAAAGCTGCAGAACTGCCCACAGCCTGGGAGGAAAGGAAGTGGGAGCCCAGGGGGTAGAACCGCCCACGCCTGAACAAAAGGGGGAGCCCGAAGCGGTAAAACGCCCACAGCCCGAACAGAAAATGGAGCCTGAAGGGTAAAAAACGCCCACCCGCAAATGAACAGAAAGGGGAGCCCGAAGCGGTTTGAAAATTTTAGGGGAATCCCCCCACAGCCGAAAAAGTTTTGGGAGCCGAAATAAAAACCCGGGAGAACAGCCCCAGCCGAACGGGAAAAAAAAAATGGGGGGCCCCCCCCAGCCCGGGGGAGGGAAAAACCCCCACAGCCCCCGCAGGAAGGGGAAAATTGAGCTGGTTGTGAAGAAAGTTGTGAAAAGGCCCTTTTTAAGGAAAAACCCCTTTTATATCTATAAACACACTGATAAGCAAGTAGTCATCTCAGCAACACCCACTGGTACCATGGGCATGTGAAGAGTATCCAACCCTGCCATCCAAGGATGGAAAAATTACTTTAGAATGGGCATTGGGGTAGTTAGATCACACCAAGAGCCAGTTTTCTTTCTCCATACACATCCATAGAAAAACCACCTACTGTTTTTTTTTTTTTTTTTTTTTTTATACTTCATTGGCCCACAGCTCCTGGGGGAACGCCCCGCCATGAGGCAATGTTTCTAATAAACCAATATATCTTACAATTTCTAAGAACTTGAGAAGGAGGGGAAAATTCGAACTTTTTTATTAATTAATTTGAGGTTAGAATAATTTTTTCTGTAGTCAGCCTAGAAAGAACTTCCAAACAAGACACACGTCTCCTACAGCAGAGTTACTGCACTCAAAATGACTTCTCAGACTCTCCAAACTCCCTTCCAGCAAATAAATTAGCACTGAAACCCGCGGCTCCGCACTGGAAACAACGTTTTATAGACTTTTGAAAAAGGGAATAAATTTTAATCTGTAATCTGAAACTTCTGAAAAGTTAAGTCTATATCAAGACAAACTGTAACCGATGAGGTTTCTGGGCTCCGGTTCAATGTTAAATAAGCCGTAAATCACTTCATGGGTTTCCAATACATAGATTTGATTTTTTTAAATAAACCGAGACGAGATATACCTTTAAGAAAAACACAATATTACCACAGGAAAAAAAAAACTATTATTCACACATTGCTGGAAGAGACAAGATATTTTTTTTCTACTCGACACTAAATACATGTTATCAATCATTCGAATTACTGACCTACGGTCCTCTGTAATGGAAAATTACTCCAGCGATTCAGCTAAGGAATACGTTATAGATTTTTTATACATTATTTTAAGGATTTGGTTAAGCACCATTGTACCTTACTCGAGTGCAAAAATTACTTCTTATAGCTTTTACCCAGAAAAGGAAAATTGCTCCATTTGCCATTTACTACAAGTAATCCCGTAAAGTTAACCAGTAAGAAAAAGTGGTTTAAAAGAAAAAAAAAATAAAAATATACACAATTTTTTTTTTTACGTTCCCATCTATTTAACCACTTCATGACTCAAGGAGCAAATTCTGTGTTCTCGACCAAAACACAAGATGGCAAATATCACAGTTCTGGGCCCCAGTTTATAGAGGAGATGTAATGGAGCTAGAGAGAGTACAAAGACGAGCAACCAAACTTATAAGGGGAATGGAGCATCTTAGTTATGAGGAGAGGTTAGTAGAATTTAACTTATTTAGTCTTGAGAAAAGACCGCTCCGGGGAGACATTATTAATTTATATAAATGGTCCCTACAAAAAGTATGGGGAAAAATAATTTCATGTAAAGCCCCCTCAAAAGACAAGGGGACATTGCCTTAGACTAGAGAAAAAAGGATTCAATCTCCAGAGGAGAAGAGCATTCTTCACTATAAGAACTGTGAATCTGTGGAATAGCTTCCTGAGGAGCTGGTCACAGCAGGTACTGTAGAGAGTTTCAAGAAAGGCTTAGATACCTACCTGGAACTAAAGACTATTAATACGTATGTAGCTATGTAAAATTCTGGATCCTGGCTGAAGACTGTTCTGTGGTCAGAAATGGGGTCTCCCCTGGAGCAGATTGGTTTCAGGGCATTCACCAGTGGGAAGGCTGGGCTTAAAATCCTGGTCTCCTTCCTCCCACCCACATTTTATCACCCTTGGTTGAAATTGATAGACATATGTCTTTTTTCAACCGTACTAACTATGTAAATATAAGCTACAGCTTTGAAATATGTACTGGCCAGTTCTAGAGGAATCTCTGTTGGGCCCCAGGTTTAAACACATCCAAAGAGCCAGAAGAAAACAACAAACCCGGTTGCAGGTGACCTTTTAGGCAATTATTTGGCACTAGGATCTTATTGGATGAGTCACGAATAACCTAACAGTCCACAAAGACTATGTCCTGATTGCACAATGAGGCCAGGTTCACGTAGCGTAGAGTACGCGCTGCAATATGCATTCATTGCGCTGTTGAAATTAGGAGCTTCTAAGCGCGTAATTTCAACAGTGCAAATGACGTGTAATAGCCCAAGTCACATCTGTGTCTTCTAAACTATTATTTGCCGGCACATTTACATCTGAAAAAAAGCGACGTCTCTTCTTTTCAGATGTGCGCTAAATTATGATGGTAAAATACGCGACGTGTGATAGACGCTACGTATTTTACTTTTGATGTTTAAGATAACTGTATTGTACATTGTTGGCCGATATTTCGGCAGAATTACGTCCGAAATACGAACAAAAATATGGCCCAAAAGACCCACTAATGGCTATAAAAATCACAATGCAATTAAACTGTTGGACCTCATGAATCTCGGTTTGATGCCACAACTAGGAATGGGGTAAAAAGAATGGATGCCCACATAACTTTTGGGCTAAAATCTTGGCAATGGGGTGATCTATGGTAGTAGCCATACTTGGGATTTTCATGATATTTGAATTTTCCTCCATGGTCTATGTAGATTTTAGCTAGTTTCCAAGCAAATTGGCCTCCTATCGATATAGGTTTATTGGCCTCCTATTGATTTAGGCCTCCTATCGATATAGGCTTATTGGCCTCCTATTGATTTAGGCCTCCTATCGATATAGGCGCATTGGCCTCCTATTGATTTAGGCCTCCTATCGATATAGGCTTATTGGCCTCCTATTGATTTAGGCCTCCTATCGATATAGGCTTATGGCCTCCTATTGATTTTGGCCTCCTATCGATATAGGCTTATTGGCCTCCTATTGATTTAGGCCTCCTATCGATATAGGCGAATTGGCCTCCTATTGATTTAGGCCTCCTATCGATATAGGCGCATTGGCCTCCTATTGATTTAGGCCTCCTATCGATATAGGCTTATTGGCCTCCTATTGATTTAGGCCTCCTATCGATATAGGCTTATTGGCCTCCTATTGATTTAGGCCTCCTATCGATATAGGCTTATTGGCCTCCTATTGATTTAGGCCTCCTATCGATATAGGCGCATTGGCCTCCTATTGAATTTAGGCCTCCTATCGATATAGGCGCATTGGCCACCTATTGATTTAGGGCTCCTCACGATATAGGCGCATTGGCCTCCTATTGATTTAGGCCTCCTATCGATATAGGCGCATTGGCTCCCTAATGATATTGGCCTCCTATCGATATAGGCGCATTGGCTCCCTAATGATATTGGCCTCCTATCGATATAGGCGCATTGGCACCCTAAAGAAATTGGCCACCTATCGAAATAGGCGCATTGGCTCCCTAATGATATTGGCCTCCTATCGATATAGGCGCATTGGCCTCCTATCGCCAATGGCGCATTGACCTCCTATCGCCATAGGCGCATTGGCCTCCTATCGCCATAGGCGCATTGGCCTCCTATCGCCATAGGCGCATTGGCCTCCTATCGCCATAGGCGCATTGGCCTCCTATCGCCATAGGCGCATTGGCCTCCTATCGCCAAAAGGCGCATTGGCCTCCTATCGCCATAGGCGCATTGGCCTCCTATCGCCATAGGCGCATTGGCCTCCTATCGCCATAGGCGCATTGGCCTCCTATCGCCATAGGCGCATTGGCCTCCTATCGCCATAGGCGCATTGGCCTCCTATCGCCATAGGCGCATTGGCCTCCTATCGCCATAGGCGCGTGGGCCTCCTATCGCCATAGGCGCATTGGCCTCCTATCGCCATAGGCGCATTGGCCTCCTATCGCCATAGGCGCATTGGCCTCCTATCGCCATAGGCGCATTGGCCTCCTATCGCCATAGGCGCATTGGCCTCCTATTGCCATAGGCGCACTGGCCTCCTAATTGACTAAAGCACATTTGTCAAATGGAGAGATTGGGTTTTGAGATCTAATGGCCATATAAAGTGATCTAAGTATCCGTACATAAATATTTTTTGAAATTTTTGACATTTACCTTTGTTAGCAGCTCTATATACACAATCTTTAATCCAAAGATACAGAAAACAAATGAGGTGAAGAAACCAGGCAGGTATGCAGAAAAGCTTCATCCCAGGTTGTAAAGCAAGAGCATCTTACAGACATCAACTGCACCTTAACAGAATGTTCAGAGCATTTGGCCATAACCGAATCTGGCAGAAGCTTCGAATTATAGAAGCAGACAGTCCCTTTCCCGTCACAAAGAACAAACCCGGCTTCAAGTGCCTAGGAGTTTTCATACACACTGGTACCATTCCAAAACTGACAGCACCCGAACAGGCTCAAAGTAAGACTATGGCTTCCAAGACCACCTCATTGAAGTATGCACGAACAGAAAACTGCACCGATGCCAGCTCCTAAACATGGAAGGCCGAGAAAGCCAACTCTTGTATCGATAGATTTTTTCTTTCATTTTTTAATACTTGGCATCGCATCTCTTAAAGGGGTGTTCCAATATTTTCCAAAGCTCATCAGTCTATCGGAGATAAAAATAAAAGACACCCCTTTTAAACCCAATCATTCCATTGCCGCTACCAGTCCCGATGCGCAATTTGATGCCGTCAGGAGAAGTGTTCACATGATGCCGCAGCCAATCACAGGCCTTAGTGTTCACGTGACTTATATCCAGCAAGAGAGCGCTGCAGCCTGTGAATACCTACAGGGTACCACGAAAAATAAACGGTTAATGTCATTGGCCGGGATCACCGGGACTGGCAGCAGTGAAACAAGTGGGTTCAAAAAGAACTTGATGGACCAATAGGGTTTTCAAAATATTAGAGAACCCCTTTAAAGAGGTTTTCTCACCATGCAGTTTCACAAAGCCAGCTTTAGACTCACTCTTCTTGGTCAGGCTGTGGTTGGGTCTATAGCAGTGATTGGCATATCAGCTCTGCTATTACTAGCTATTCCTGTTACAGTGACATGATCACCAGAGGTTTATAAGGTGTAGTATACAAGGCTCCAGAGCTCTAAAGAGTGAAAGCTTTTCATGAAGTTAAGTAAACAAACTCCATTGCTAGATATAAGATTCTGCAGGTAGTGACTCACCATAGTCGAACTGACTGACGGCAGCTTGGAGCAATAAGAGACGTCAGGCTCGGACTGGCCCACTGGGTAATAGGGGAAACCCCCGGTGGGCCGCTGAGCATGGTAGAACTTGAGTTGTCTTTTTTAACTGCATATACATCCTCAGAAGAGGTGAAAGAGCAGAGAGGCAGAGTATAGGAGACGTGTACAGTCATTTACAGTAGCTGTAGGATGGGCTCCTAAAATAAACTCCCCGGTGGGCCCATAAAAACTCAACTGATGGGCCCCTAGAGTCAACTCCACCTGAAAGCCATAGGCACCCCAGTCCGACACAGAGAGGTGGTTGGAAACTTGAGTACTCTACAAAGAGATAAAATCTCCTTTATCTCCTAAACAAAGCCAAATCAAAACAGCAATGTATTTGGTAATAGTCTTATTTAACTTTCCCTACATATTTAAAGCTAATTATTGTAGTGAGAAAACCCCTTTAAGCATGAACCATGCTATGCCTATGTGCAAAAGTGCTGCTGTTTCGGGGACAAAGCAGCAGTTTCTGAAAGAGCAGGCATGTTTTTCTAATTTCATACAACTGAATAAAATCCTTATAGATAAAGTAAAAATATTTGTGGATAACCCCTCTAAGAAGTCAGATAATAATCTAGGTTCCATTTCACAGGAGCATGCACTATTAAGGCTCCCTGACCGACAACTGCACTAAATGTTCCAAAAACAGTTATTTTTAAAATATTTCCCAAAAAAATGAAAAAAAAAAAAAATCCAAAAAATGCTGACCCATAACAATGTTTCACCTTACACCAAGCGTCTGCTTTATATTTCAGGTAGAAATCTGTCAGTAAATTTGCCGAGTGAGACAAGAGGCACCAGTGTGAGAGGCAGCCCACGGAATTCTTTTGGTTACTGCTGCAGAAAATGTTCAATTGTGTCAGATCAGGAGGTTCTTAGCAAATGAACGGTTCTCCAAAAACCACACGTCATCGCTGATGGTAAGGACTGGCACCATCCAAGCCACAACTGCTGGCCGCCTCGCCTCGTTAGAGACGTGCTGGAATAAGAGTTACTAGCAGAGATACGTGCCCCATTTTGTTTTAATAGTATCTAGCACAAAAAAAATGCTTTGCAAGATAAAATGTAGAAGTTAAACTGATTTACAGTTCAAAAATATTCAGTGTGCCTGACCCCGTCGACGGCAACGAGCCTTAAAAATACAAAAAAGAATGTGTCAAAAAACAAGTGCGCTCAAACTATATTGCTCTTTAAGGAAAAAGTTGCCCAAAATGGGCAAGCAAGTGCTAACTTACAGAGACAGAAGCATGAGAAGCGCCCCAGTAAAAGTCCATCTACCCGGCGATGCACATACCCGGTTTCCCCGAAAATAAGACAGTGTCTTATATAAATTTTTTCTCCTAAAGACGAGCGAAGACTTATTTTTTTAGGGGATGTCTTATTTTTTGATGAACAAGAATTCACATTTATTGTGGAACAAAACATCCACAGGTATTAATATACTGCAGTGATTTCATCACAAACATCAGCAGAAGCAGCCAAACTCTGAACTGCATAAAAAAATGCACTAGGTCTTATTTTCGGGGAAATAGGATATATATATATGTGTGTATGTATATATAAATGTCAATTCTTGTTCATGGAAAAATAAGACATCCCCTAAAAATAAGTCTTAGCTCGTCTTTAGGAGAAAAAAATTAATATAAGACACTGTTTTATTTTCAGAGAAACAGGGTACGTGCATCGCCAGGTAGGTGAACTTTTACTGGGGCGCTTCTCATGCTTTTGTCTCTGTAAATTAGCACTTGCTTGCCCATTTTGGGCAACTTTTTCCTTAAAGAGCATATAGTTTGAGCGCACTTGTTTTTTGACACATTTTTGGATATATATATATATATATATATATAGGCAGTCCCCGGGTTACATACGGGATAGGGACTGTAGGTTTGTTCTTAAGTTGAAATTGTATGTATGTAAGTCGGAACAGGTATATTTATTAAATGTAATTCCATCAAATTTTTATTTTTTTTATAGTTTTGGATAGTACAGGGAACAGTTTTTACATTTGTTTTCCTGTTTGTGCCCTTTTTTAGAAGATTTCACTTAACGTTCTGTATCTCATGTGCAGCTGTGGCATGCTGGCACTTGGTTATCATGGGGCGTGACTCAGTGTTTAATATCAGCCACGCCCCACAAGTCTGCGTTATATATATATATATATATATATATATATACACATACACATACATATATACATATATATACATATATACATATATATATATATATACACACACATACATACATATACACACACAGCACAAACACGTGTATATATATATATATCATATATATATATATATATATATATAATATATATATATATATATATATATATATATATATATATATATATATATATAATAAACCCAACTAACAATTTTTTTTGAGAAAATGGATATCAATACAGACCATGCAAGTGAAGGACACAAGATTATGGGGAGAAAAGCATGCAAGTGGTAGAGATAGCACGGAGGTGAAAAGTTACCCATTCAGTGATTACCTATTTTAAAGACAAGTTTTCAGCCTTTGAGCTCTGTAGCCTTGTGCACTACAGTTTCTAAATCTCCTCCTCTCAGGTCACTAACAGAAATAGAGCAGAAATGTCAATCACTAATAGAACCACCCACAGCCTGACCAGGAATTGAGTCTGAAGCTGCCTGCGGCTCTGTGAAACAGCATGGTGAGAAAAACCCTTTAAAAGTCTGTAATTTCTAAGGGGCCATTCACACGGCACAGTGCAAATACCTGTCGGAAATCCCGACCGGTATTTGCACTGTTTTTGGGGCCTGCACACAGCTGCCGGGGGGGCGGCTTTTCTCCCCCTTGCATTAACATGGGCGGAAGAATGAACATGTTCAATGTTTGTCGGACCGCCGGCGGAAAACCCGTGCAGTCCATTTTAAAAGTGATCAACCGGTTTACAGACTGTTTTCAAAACCGAAAAACGTCTGAAAAACTGGGTGAAAACCCGTGCCGTGGGGACAAGGTGATAAGCCCTATAGTAGTGACTGTGTCGGACTGGGTTGCCTGGGGCCCAGTGGTGGAGTCGATTCTGGGGGCCACCCTACAGCTACTGCACACGACTGTACATGCCTCTCATACTCTGCATTTTGTTTTTGTCTCTTCATATCTGCCTTTCGCCTCTTACAAGGGTATATAAGCATTTAAAAAAATAGCTCCAGATATGCCATGTGCAGGGGCCAACGGGGGATTCCACCGTTACCCTGTGAGCCAGTCCAAGCCTGAGTAGCGATCACCATAGACAAGATGTTTGCCACTCAGCTTTCAGACATAAATGATGGGGGGGGGAAAAAAACAAAAAAATTAAATTTTTTTTTTTTTTAAGTGCCTTTTATGGTCAGTGATCGTTTTTTTGGATACTCTAAGCAGTACATAAATAAGATTGGTCATTATGATCACCTCTCTATAAATTTCCTATATTAACAAAAAAAAACAAACATCTTCGAAAGCGCCACAACGCAGTTTTCATCTGGACCCACGAGCTGCGTCTTGTTGCAGGAATAACTTAAATCACACACAGATGATATTGTACATGGATTTGTGCCTGTGGATCTCGAGGGCGAGCAGAAGAAGTATTTTGCTGTAAGAGCTGCATACATTACAACATCTGCGTATGATTTGTACCACATTTCCAGCCAAACCACCACAAGTCTGCAAATACAGGTAGAAAACCCAACGTCTTGTCGCGCGGGTCGGTATTCGGTGTGGTGCAAGACGGAACTGTGCCATTACCAACATACACAAAGGTACATGATATAAATGTATATTCAGCATGGTTACACGCAGACGTTTAGAATTAGATGGGTAGATGTTACAACTAGATTATTTTCCATTCTTGTTCTTAAAGGGACATTCAGACCAATGACTTTAATGGTGTATACTTTGGATATACCGCGGGTGTCAAACTCCTTCACCAAGGGCTCATTTTCACATCAGCATTATGGTTGCCATTAAAGAGCTGCTTAAGGGCTTTGGAGGGTGGCTATGGTTGCCTGGGTAGGGCTGTTAGAACTGTGCCACCATATGAGAGAAAGTTAATAGAGTGCTGAGAAGGTGTGGGACCAAAAATCTAAGGATGAAACGTCCTTGGTTACATTGGCAAAGTGCTACGGTTTTAGAGAACGGGCTGGTTACATGTGCTTAGCAACGGTGTTTGTTTACTGGTCAGGGAAGCATTCTGTCCTGTCCAGGTCGTGCACATGCAAAGGAAAGGCAGTTAAGGGGAGGGGCAGGGATGTGTGTATTGGCAGGCAAGGAGGAGAAGCAGTGAAGAGGATACAATACACACAACCCCCCTGCATGTCCTCTCACTGCTTCTCCTCCTTGCCTGCCAATACACACATCCTGCCCCTCCCCTTAAACTGCCTTTCCTTTGCATGTCACGACCTGGGCAGGACAGAAGGGCTTCCCTGACCAGTAAACAAACACGTTGCTAAGCACATGTAAACCAGCCCGTTCTCTAAAACCGTAGCACTTTGCCAATAGTAACCAAGGACGTACATCCTTAGATTTTTGGTCCCCACATTTTCAACTATTGTCTTCATAGTGAGACAATCCCTTTAAGGGCTGGAGGGTGGCTATGGTTGCCTGGGTAGGGCTGTTAGAACTGGGCCACCATATGAGAGAAAGTTAATAGAGTGCTGAAAAGGTGTGCATTGGAGCTCAAAATCCAAGATGGTGCCAACTCCCTATGCCAGTGTTTCCCAACTCCAGTCCTCAGGGCCCACCAACAGGTCACGTTTTTAGGATCTCCAACAGAATGCACTGACAGTAATCAAATCACCTGTGCAATGCTAAGAAAAGCCAGAAAACATGACCTGTTGGTGGGCCTTGAGGACTGGAGTTGGAGACCCATGCCCTATGCTACCTCGCTGAAGTAGGAAAAGAGGAGAGCCAGTCCTTCTGCCTCCGAAATGTGTCCATTACTGTTCGCCATGTGTAAACTCATGTATATCACAAGGCATTATGGGAAAGGAGCTGAGAAGCTCAAACGCCCTCTATCGGATGTAACAAAATCCTCAATTTGCTTTTGACTCGCGGAGTCTTTAGAAAGCAATAGGGAAATTAGCAAAGCCAGTATTGCTCATCTGCATACAGCTGTTTCGGGGTTTTGGCCCTCATCAGTGCAGAGCAGAGCGTACTGGTTGGCTGGGTGGGAGGCACTGAGTGGCTCAGAAAGGTGAAATCTCTCCTTGGGGACCATAAACTCATGTGTCACATACAATGGTATGGAAGGTCAGATTCAGCCTTGACTTTGACACATGTGGGATACACCATAAAAATCAGATAGGCGACGGTTTGACAGTCATTGAGTAAAGGGTGTCCGGTCCTCTTCTAATAAAGAAGTGGCCACATCCATTCTTAAGTGAATTTGACGAAGGACAATGGAACTCGAGGCCAACGGAAGACGAGCTTCTCTTATAGAGTTGCCTAGTTGATACAGGGAGTGGGCACAGACCTTGTTCCCCCATCATCAGGGGTGCCAATAGGGCAGTACTCCTGTCAGGGGCCCTAATCAAAAAGGGGCCCACTGATATGTTAAAAAATAGCAACTTGTAATGGGTGGGAGCCCCATTTGATTTGGCTGTATGGGGCCCTGAAGCGGTTAATAGATGACTGCTGGCAGCCCTGCCCATCATAATGTGTTATGTGCACGATAACTAAGGGGGTGTCTTTTTAAGATAAATGAACTTTCTGCAGCTAGTCACAGTAGAGTTCTCTCCTGCAATTAGCTCTATCGGCTCTTTTTTCTGGAATCCACACAATACACAATGTCCTTTGCAAAAATAGTTACTTTCGCTCAAATACGGATCAGTCTATAATAAAATTGTTTAGCCCTAATAGCTAATATGGCACAGTATTTACATATCCCAACCTCATAATTAGCTCAACATGCAGTACTAAAGTTTGGAAAAGGTGGGTGACTTCTCCTGTGGTGGCCATTTCAAATTTTTTCTTAGGAACAAATAGCAGGGGGAAAATAAAAAAAAAAAATAAAAAAATCACACAACAAAAAGATAAGCGAAGGGTAAAAACTAAAATAATAAAAATAAACCAAAAAATTAAAAACACTTAAAAAGAAGAAGATACCTCTTTCCTCAGCTTCTTCATCATCATCTTCATCATCTCCAGATGACGGCATGTCTGTGAGAAAAGAGAAAAGGCAATTAAAACGTGCACAGGTCACTGGGAACTTGACCTTCAAGCTGTTAGTTTGGCTATCAAATTTTTAGAGCATTCGACATCTCAGAAAAAAAGAAAACACACTTTTGTTGTCAAAAGTGATTCTAAAAATATTAGTTGCCTTTATGCAGATTCAGACTGGTCCACAGAGGGGCAGGAGAAACCCCTGGTGGGTCCCAGGGAACAGTAGGCGCCTAACAATAGCAGGATTGGGGCTAACTTTCAGGAAGATAAGCACAGAAAGACAGAAAGCAAGAATTATGTGCAGTATGTGCAGTCATGTACAGTAGTTGTAGGGTAGAACCGCAGAATCCACTCCACCGGTGGGACCCCCCCAAGAATCCACTCCACCGGTGGACCCCCCCAAGAATCCACTCCACCGGTGGACCCCCCCAAGAATCCACTCCACCGATGGATCCCCCCCAAGAATCCACTCCACCGGGGGACCCCCCCCAGAATCAACGATGCCCCAGTCCAACACCACCTGTATGGTTTAGATAAATTTGCCTGCAACACTGCCTCAATACTATCAGTAACTTCTTACTTTAAAAGGGTTGTCCAACTCCCCCAAAAAAAAACTAATAGCCCCCAATTGTAAAAAAAAAATGTACTCTCCTTTTTAATCCCCCACTGTTCCAGTGCTGAAGCTCTATTTTTCACTCCCATTTTTGTGTACATCTAGTCGGTCTGTATTCACCTCGTGATCCGTCACATCAACGGTCCCATGCCATTCCATCGATATCCCGGTTGTGGTCCACATCCTAAGCAGTGATGTCAATGGAACGGCACGTGACTGCTGAAGCCACCAATTGGCTGCAGCGGTGACATGCCAATCAGATGTAAATCAAACAGTGATGTAGACTTCTGGGTCCCGGCTGGTGGAGGCTCTGGGGTCAGAGATGGGATCTCCCCTGGAGCAGATTGGTTCTTGCCTTGTGGGTTTCAGGGCATTCACCAGTGGGGAGGCTGGGCTTGAAATCCTTGTCTCCCTCCCTTCACCCACATTTTCCCCACCCTTGGTTGAACTTGATGGACACGTGTCTTTTTTCAACCGAACTTTGTAACTGCGGGAACGTCAACGCTGGATTGGTGGTGGAGTAAAAAGTTTTCTTTTTTCCTTTACACACTTGAAGGCTATTTTTAGGTGGAGTTGGACAACCCCTTTAAGGATGGGAGAATAAGCCAAAGCAGAGAATATACACTTCTATGCGGCCGGATGACTTTTTGATTAAATAGGAGTATCAGTGGTCCTAAAAATGGTTGCTAAAAATGTAGCTACTTCCAGGACCCATCTACTGAAGCCATAGGTATAACAGTTGGCTGACAGAAGAAAAAAACCCACAGCAGACAGTGACAGAACAAGAGGAATTCTTGCACCAAGATAAGCATACATCTAACATAAAAGGCAATAAATACATAGAACATTTTTTGAAAGCTAAAAAAACAAAATGGATGAACTTGTGGTTAGAATATTAAAGCCCAAGTATCTCACAGCGAACATAAACGTAGCCCTCTAAAATATTCCGATATCTCTATAAACGAAATAAGGCAGAAGCCTCAACAATTCCTGTTAGCAATTCCACGGAGCTCTCTGCCGGAGGGAATACAGTGTGAATATTTCCACTTCGAATTACTCCTCATTCCTATTACATAATGTATGACTGCTACTGCAGGGCTCCAGCATGAAATGAGAACAATTTTACACAATATAAAGAAGCTGCAGGTCACATTTTTTTCTGTTAAAAAATCCATTTATCTTTGCAAGGATCACAAATCCGCATTCCCATCACTTTAATAAATGTTTTTGAATTTTTGGAACTTTTTCTTGTCACACAGAGAGAGAAGGATTTATGGTGTACAATGGTAGTTAACAGCAAGAAATAGTCTACTACGCATAAGGAATTTGTTAAAATGATCAAATTTAGTATAGAAACGGTCTGTAGCACATGTCATGGCCAGACGCCCTAAGCTTTTTGGTTAAAAAGAGTGTTGGACATCTCTCGTGAAAAGCAGAGGAGGCAATTCAACATGGCCAACTCATTTTGTTGCATGTGTTTCCCCTCACATTCACAATTGACCAGTAAAAGTAGCCAAAAACAAGATCCATCACCACCAACATCAATCTTATTTCATTGGGACTTTAAAAAATTGTTGTAGACTTCGGAAGCCAATTAGACCAACCATGTTCCATTGTAGACTTCGGACTGTTCCCGACTGATGTCCGGTTCAACTGGATGCAGAGAGTTTGGTGCCCGTAGCAAAATTCTCTCATTTGGCTCGGTTTTAGAAAATCTAACAAAGAAACTACAAAAATACTACTAAATGGTCATTCTCAAGTACTAACTAGGGGACTCAAACTAATTGTAGGTGATGGGGCATTTTCTATTTTTCGGTCTTAATAATGGAGTTGCGGTTATTGCTAGAAGATTGATCTATTCAACTAAACGTGCATTGATCAGGCAATGGGAATAGGCTCAAATTAATTGGTCCTACAGTATCTACCAAAACCAAAGTAGTACATGAAGTTCCTTAAAGGGTTGTTCCCACCTCACACTTGTATGGCATTCCGATAGAATGTGTCATCTAGCTCTGGAACAGGACCCGGAAGTTATGGCTCAGAATGGAAAGCCGATCGTGGTTGCACACAACTCTCCAATCTGTTCTATGGGAGTTCTGAGTACAGCCAAACACCCCGCTCACCTGTACTCGAAACTCCCATAAAACAGAATGGAGACTTGTAAGCAAGTGTGACTGGCTGTCCATTCAGTATAGAAACTTTCAGGGGCTCGTCGCTGAGATAAGTGTGGGTTCCACCGATGGGTCCAGCACCTATCACACTTTGATAGCATATCCTATCGATATGTCCTCAAAGGGCAAGATGTGAACACCCTTTTAGGCTCGACAATTGATAATAATGTAAGGCAAAAAAAGCCAAAGAATGAGGATTGCATCTTTAGTTTCCCTCCTTCTTTTATAGTAGGGTGCATTCATATGTTGAATTCTGATGCAGTTGTGAGACTGGGCTTTAGACATAGGTGACCAAACCCTAAATCACTAAAAGGCCATTGTATAACAAGATATCACATTACTAGGATATGCCATTACTTTACTTTTAGGATTGGTGGTGGTCCAGATGGTGGAACCCCATGGGTGATATAGGGGCTGCTGCGTTAAAGGTATTGGTCTCACTACAAAGATTCGCTTTCAACATATAGGGAACGGTGAATGAAGACTTTTTCCAATACATTGCTTTGTTTATTTTACTTTGTTGAGAAGATGAGAGATTGTATCTGCTTTGAGTGCACACAGGTTTCTCTGGTTACTATCCTGCTCTCTCCTGATCTCTCGGTTCTTTGCCTTATATGACAACAGGGAGTGAAGTCACTGCAGTTTAGCACACAGGACTGCCGCCCACTGGGGTAGTTTCTATCAACAACAAAGGACTGTAACTTATTTACTTTGAGCTCTAGAAGGTTTGCTAAAACTAGTACTTGTTTTCTTTGAATTCTCTGTAACCCTATGAGTGGATTGAAGAGCTGTAATATGGAGATCAATTTACTAATCAACAGCCTAAAAAACTAACCCACCAAACATTGCCCCTTAAAGGCACTCAGAAGACCATTTCTAAAATGCTTCATGCGGACATGGGTGAGACAATGTTACTGTAATGCAGAGCTGCCTGTATTAGCTATTGAACTAATTTAACGAGATTGGCAGGCTGTATATGTGGGCTGTGAGCTGTGCAGTTATATCAATGTGTGCCCTTCATTCTTGCTTTCTATTGGGTGTCCAAGAGGTCAGACCCCCACTGATCATAAGGTGATGACACATTCTAGTAATAGAAGAAGGTAATACCACTTTAAAATGTCATGCTACTCAAAAATGGTAAAACATTCTTTTAAAGAAATAGGCGCCAAATAAAAAAAAGTCATGTTTTTAAAAGTTTATTTTCGTTCCAACCAAAAATCCAAATATTTCTGAAAATAGAAACAAAGAAATTGTTGGATTTAGGACTGAGAAATTTAAAATAAACACTTTTCGTCTGAGCTTTAGCCCCTTACTCCCTGATGCCACAGAGAATAGGAGATTTGATCCTTTAAAAAAAAAGTCTCCATTATTACTCTCCTCGCTATCAAAACATTTTATCACCTCCCTGGACACACAGCTGTTTTTCATTCAAAAGTACCACCAGCTGCCCAATTTCAGCCCCCAACTTGCACCCTTGATCTCTAAAGCATTTTAATGCAATTTTATAGACAAAAACATGTTTAGGGCCTCTAGAGGAGTGTCAGTGGCTCTTCTCTTGTTACTATTTTAATAGAGCGGCATAGGTGATGGGTTTTAGGGGGGGTCCACTAAAAAGTCTAAAAATGCTCTTTTGACTATTTAATTGATGTGACCTCCAAACATCTGCTGGAATTTCAAATAATAGGGGATTAAAAGCAGATGTAGAAGAAGGTAGCAGAGAAGAAAAAAAAAAGAAAGAGGTGAGGTCTAAAAATTGTTGTTTGATTTTTCCCTCTTAATCCTGCAGAGAGACAACGATTTCCCCTGAAGATCCGATGCACAACTCCTGAGGGTAAGTCGGTGCCTTGCAGTGAAGCGGACGTCCTGCTGCCTACTCTTTGTGGACGCTCAAAATTCTGGTCAGGCTGTAGAGTCGGTTTACACAAAGCAAAGATAGTGTTGATCTACATTTGACCCAGCTGGTTTTAATAATTAATTACATGCTCTGGTAATTAGTTTCTAATTACGTGTTGATAATTAACTCCTTATGGGTCCTCTTTGGTCTTCATGGTGGCTCGAAGGTGTACAATTTATTTATTTTTTTTTAAATTCAGAAGGCACAGACTGAAGAACCTACAGCATTTTCTACAGAATCCTACAGAATTTGGCCCATCTTTGATCTTCATGGTGACTCTAAGGGTTACTTTATTTTTTTTTATTTTTTATTTAGGAGGCATTGACTAAAGAACCTACAGAATTTCCTACATAATTTTGGCCCATCTTTGATTTTCATGGTGGCTCGAAGGTTTACAATTTTATTTTATTTTTTAATTCAGAAGGCACAGGCTGAAGAGCCTACAGAATCGTGTCCCATCTTTGATCTTCATGGTGGCTTAAAGGTTTACAACTTTTTATATATTTTTTTTTAATTCAGGAGACACAAACTGATGAACCTACAGAAATTCCTACAGAATTTTGGCCCATCTTTGATCTTCATGATGGTAACTCTAAGGGTTACAACTTTATTTATTTATTTTTTTTATTCATGAGGCATTAACTGAAGAACCTACAGAATTACCTACAGTATTTTGGCCCACCTGATCTTCATGGTGGCTCGAAGGTTTACATTTTTTTTTTACATTTTTTTTTAATTCAGAAGGCACAGGCTAAAGAACCTACATAATTTCCTACAGAATCTTGTCCCATCTTTGATCTTCATGGTGGCTCGAAGGTTTACATTTTTTATTTTTTTTAATTCATGAGGCACAGACTGAAGATCCATTGAAAGTCCTGCATGATTTTGGCCGAATTCTATGGTTTGATATTGTGTACTCTGGACCATCAAAGGGCCTTGAAATTGCAGCAGTATTAGACTAGAAACTGATGGACATATTAGCAGATTTTAAAATTATTACTTAGTATTTTTTTAGAGGGGTGTTCCAGGTCCTAACATTGCTCATTTGTCTGTTGGGGTATGATCAAAAATAGAAGATAAGACTCATACTTACCTCCCGGACGCTCTCGTTCACTTCCGGCTGCCGATCCGTTCATCGTCGCTGAAGCAATGAATGAACTTCATTCATGTGACAGCCGCAGCCAATTACAAGCATCAGAGGTCATGTGCGTGCGATGTTGTGGCCCGTGATTGGCTGCACCGGTCACGTGATCAATGAACGTTCACTGCTTACTTCCTGGTCGAATGTACCGGCAGCCGGGAGAGAAATGGAGCGTCCGGGAGGTAAGTATGAGTCTTATCTTCTATTTTTAATCATGCCCCGACAGACAAGCAAGCAATGTTAAAGCCTGGAACACCCCTCAACAGGGGTTTTCTCACCATGCTGTTTCACAGAGCCTGTTCTTCCCAGCCAGCTTTAGGCTCACACTTCCTGTCCAGGCTATGGGCGGTTCTACAGGAATGACTGACATTTCAGCTCTGCTATTCCTAGACAAGCCTATTAGAGAGACATTGATTAAGGAAGGGTTTTTAACAGTAGGGATAAAGACTACAGAGCTCTAAAGAGATAAAGCTCACCATCCCGACCACTGCTAGAGCAGACAAGTGGTCAGTAACCTAGGGAAGCTTGTGTACAAGCAGGAAATAAAAACTGTTCTAACTTTGAAAGAAAGCAAAATCAGAGCAGCAATATATTTGGCAATAGTCTTTATTTACATATTTAAAGCTAATTAATGTGGTAAGTATTCCCCTTTAATTTTTTTACTTTTTTAATGTAGAACTTACATTTTTCAATGCCCATTTTTAAACAGTCAAATGTTTTGATCCATCAGAAGGTCTTTGAAGCCCCATTAGATTTCTTAAAATTGCTTTCAAGGTGGAGCTTCAGGAGGACTTAAGAGTTAGATGGAAGCTACGATCTTGGTGCCAAATTAGACCAACTGAACACAACTCTTATGCTTTTACTAACAAAATAGATCAAACACTTACCAGCTACTCTGATAGTAAAGTTCCTCAAAATCTCAGTAGAACGCAACAAAGTGCAGCTATAAATCCCCGAATCATCATAGGAGACATTTGTGATCTTCAGCAGGTTCTGTCTTGGGTGTGTTCGGTTGCTTTCCCTAATTGCAATCCCATCTTTTAACCATATGATGGGCATGGAAGGGCTCTCCACGCTGCATGACAACTCAATGGTCTCTCCAACACCAAACATTAGTTCATCGAGAAGTCCCAATTCTCCGGTAAGGTAATCTGAAGGCAAAGAAAGCGACAAAAATATTAATATACAACTTCCAATGTCAAAAGTGAATCAAAATAACAGGCAAGACCTATGATGATCATCAAGGGAGAGCTAGTCACAAACACAGGTAGGCAAATTGGCCAAAAACCATATTGAACAAGTCATCCAAAACACGGTTGACTCTACTGTTGAGGGAAGAGTTTTATGGGGCATTTCCGTCTTGTCAAGTGGTTGGCATAGTCACTTTATGATCAAAGTCTGATCTTTGGGGGCTCCAACTGATCCTAAAAATGAAAGGGCCTCAATACTGATATAATGTTGCATCCTCTTAACTGTTTAGCAATGCACAGCAAAGCTTCGGATGCAAATTCAGCACTAAATCAGTTCTGTAGTGCTTTAACTTTCAGGATTGTCAAGAGCCCCAGAGGTAAGACGCCCAGCAGTTACCAATTAGTGACAAACCATGACATTATAAAAAGTAGAATACCCCATTTAAGAGCGCGTTTAGGAAATTAAACAGCGCCTCTCACAATTAATGGCCATAGCTGGTATTGCAACTGAGCCCCATTCAAATAAAATAACAATACAGGAATCTATGTAAGGCACATGTGTAGAAATTCTGAAATATGACCTCTATGATAATATTATTCTCCGAAAGTCTTAGTAAAGTCTTGCAGGAGGTTGCTGGGACTCTGAAATGCCTACAAGCTGGGTACCACATGCGTGTCGGCTTAACTAGAAATTGGCAAGCGAGCTGCTTTAAGGGATCAATCAAAACACATGGTTCATTTTAATTAACTTCATACAGGGGGCGAGTCCTTTCAAGTTAAAAATGTTAATTTGCATGGTTAATTAAATTAATCAACAGTAAAAAATAAAAAAAAAGTAACATAGAACAAAAACATTTTACATTTCAAAAAAGCTAGGAAAAAAACTGAAGAAATAATTACAACTAATTTTTCAGGTTATTTGCACTTGGCAGGGGATGCTTATTTTAGTTGAATCACTGACCCTGCCATTAAAATGGGCTCTAAACCAATTTGAAAGCTCAAAATAAACACCAAGCTGTAAAATGCTCGACTCGATTTATACTCTGCTTCTGCTTCCTGTCAAAGGCTTCTGTCAGGACATGATATTTAGACATTTCTTTGCACAGCAAATCTGCCCAAAAGGCCTGTCAGTATAACACCCCTCAGGAACGGGCTTGTCAGAATAATTACACAAGTGATAAACAGTTTTTTGCTGCTAAATGTCCAATTTTCTCTTCACCTGGACTTTAAAAAAAAAAAAAAACCCACAAAACAGGGTCAGGAAATATTTAGAATATAAAAATAAATAAAACAAACACACACCACCACAAAACACACAGCACCCAACAAACACCCACCCTAACGAAAAAAAACACACACAATCACAATCACAATCACACACACACAAACACACACAAACAAACACACACTACAACACACACCTCTTTATTTCAGAATTGCCTAATTGTCAATGTGAGCTAATTACAAAAATTCTGGTATTAGTTTTTTTGGACATATTCACACTAGCAATTACAACCAGCCTGCACCAAGCAGCACTGACTGAGCCCACAGGTTTATGTTATATTGAAGGGATTTTCACTAATGGTCCCTTCTGTCTCCTTATCACCTCTGGGTACTGAGGGTCAAGCACAGGCAGGTGGAGTAACAGCTGGGTGAAAGTTAAAAAAAAAAAAAAAATGCCCTAAGCAGCAAATCCATCATGTTTTGACAACTTTTTAGACTAGGCCACTCTGGTGACAAGGCCGAATAAATGTTTAATTTTGGACCTGAACAATTTATATATATATATATACACACACACAAACACACTCTATATATATATGTATATATATATATATATATATATATACATACATACACACTATATATATATATATACATATATATATATATATATACACATACACACATATATATATACATATATATATTATATATATACACACACACATCACATACACACTAATATATATATATATAATATATATATATATTATATAGTGTGTTTTGGTTATAATATATATATATATATAATATAATACACACACACACTACTTATATATATATATATATATATATATAATATATAAATATGTGTGTGTAAAATATATATATATACTATATATATCACACACACACACACACACTCTATATATATATAATATATATATATACTAAGAATTGTTGTATATATAAATATATATATATATATAAACACACACACACACACACTATAAATATATTATATATTATATATGATACACACATACATATATATATATATGATATATATATATATATCACACACACTAATACAAAACACTAATAATATATAATATATATATATATATATATATATAATATGATATATATATATATATTCATATATATACACCACAGATATAATATATACACACAGATATATAATATACACATATAAAATATATATATTTTTAATATATATATATATATATATATATATATATATATATATATATATACATAACACACACACACACTTACAAACACATAGTTAGAAATAAAAAACTATGAAAAAATAAGAGTCTATAGTACTACCGACCATATAAAACATTACAGTTCCTATTGCAAACAGTTAACCAGGTTCTTGATGACTGACCCCTAATGCTGCTTTCTGCCAATTAGCACGCGGGTCTTCTCTGGGTCAGCTGTGTCCTGGTCTAGAGCCAAGCTCAGCAGGCATGAAGGCGGGAAGAGGCTCAAGTGGTTTGTTGATAAAACAAGACATGCCTTGGTGAGCATGGTCTCCTTTTTTAATCCAAGAAGATAAGGACCACTCGTGGCATGGTCCTCACAAAGGAGGCGTGACTGGAAGATTGGCTCCTGCCACAAAGGATGCATAGCAAGAGCTGTACAAACATACAGCTGTCTACAAGGACACCAGCAGCTCATTCATGGCAATCACTGCATGGACATAGCACTGTTTTATACCATCAGTAGTGTAAGCCAGAATCCTGGAAGGAAATATCCAAGTATGTAGCTAACGTCATTCCAAAAAGTTTGCCTATGTAAACCCTGCAGTATACAATTCCTTTAAATCGGACATTAGTTGAATTTTTGCTCGTTGATTGTCAAACATTTTGAAGGTTAATACAGAAGTCTATCCATAGTCTACTTATTAGGTTTCTTTACATATGTCTTTGCTCCAATGTACAAATACAGCCTAGGGCAGGGGTGCACAACATTGTCATATTGTTCCTCTCCCAGGGACCGCTGTAAGTCATAGAGGGGTATCATCTGTCGGAGATCTTTATGGGACTTCAATTATAAATACCTAAAGTGGCTAGAAATCAGGACAGAAGTCCCTGCTCGGTGCTCCAGAAAGAGGGGCACCAATTTTCATTGTAGTTTTTGGGGGTGACAGAAGTGGCTTCTTCACAACTATAACTATAGAGTAAAGTGTGCATATATGGCCTCCTCTCTGGAGTCTGTCAAATATTTTCTGGTAAATCTTGTGGATCGGCCATTATGGTGTCAGAAATAAATCTCCTCTGAGGAAGAAATCCGGAAATGATCCAGAAACAGTTTTTACTAGATTGTTCATTTAGGTTGCTTAAAATAGTATACACACAGCCTTATAGTGCCAGCCAAACAATGCCCACCATAACAGTGCCAGCCAAACAGTGCCCACTGTAACAATGCCAGCCAAACAATGCCCACCATAACTGTGCCAGCCATACAGTGCCCACAGTAACAATGCCAGCCATACATTGCCCACCATAACAGGGCCAGCCATACAGTGCCCACTGTAACAGTGCCAACCATACATTGCCCACCATAACAGGGCCAGCCATACAGTGCCAGCTGTAACAGTGCCAGCCATACAGTGCCCACAGTAATAGTGCCAACCATACAGTGCCCACCGTAACAGTGCCAACCATACAGTGCCCACCGTAACAGGGCCAGCCATACAGTGCCAATTATAACAATGCCTGAAATACATTACCCACCATAACAATGCCAACCAAACAATGCCACACATGTGCCTGCCACAACAATGCTCAACATAACATGGCCAGCCATCCAGGGCCCACTATAACAGTGCCAGCCACACTGTGCCATTAGTTAAATGCAGTTGTCAAAAGATGAATATTACTTTCTAAAGTATGAGAACATAGACTTAACATGTTTGTGTCCGGATAGCTGGGGACCGCACTGAAGGCTGCATGTGGCCTCCATGTGCATGTTTTGCACTCCTGGTCAGGGTCTGAAAATTTCGACCATCAGTCCCAGTGGTGCCAGACTTCTATCTTACCAGGGCTTTGTTTTAGCAGGTCTAAACATTTAGCTGTGAGCCAGCGTTTCAACAGACCTGCCTAAATGCCCATAAAGTGGCTACAGCAATCAGGGATACAGTCAAGAAGGGCCTGGCAACAAATTTGTCCCAATTGTTGAGGTAGTAAGGGGGTAATGGTGTCCTTCTGCCTCAGACAGAGTATTTAGAGAAAGTAGTATGGCAACAAATCTTTTTGACCCAGGAAACAAACCCTAGATATGAATATGGCCCCAAAATTTCTATTCAGTGTTGGATGTTAGTCACTTATATACAGTGAACAAATTTCCCACTCAAAATCCTTCCACTTATATTATACCTTATTTATTTATTTTAAGGCGCCATTGATTCCAGGGCGCTGTACATTTGAGGGGGGTTATATACATAACATAGGTCAAACAAGTACAATGGTGACGACGAATGACTAACAACTGGCACAGAGGGAGAGAGGGCCCTGCCCGCGAGGGCTTACAATCTACAGGGAAGGAGGGAAGAGACAGAATGTGAGGGGCAGACATGTTTGTGGGGTGGAGCAGTGGCAACTGGGTTATTGTTGGTTATAGGCTCCTGAAGAGATGGGTTTTCAGGTTGCTTTTGAAGCTGGTGAAAGTGGCGGAGAGTCTGATGTGTTGGGGCAGAGAGTTCCAGAGTGTGGGGGAAGCACAAGAGAAGTCTTGGAGACAGTTATGTGAGGAGCTGAGAAGAAGGTCCTGTGAGGAGCGGAGATTGCGAGAGGGGAGATATCTGGAGATTAAGGCAGAGATTAGGGAGAGCCTTGTAGGCCATGGTTAGTAACTTGAAATTAATTAGTTGGACATTAAAATAACGTTTTTTTGTGTTGTCCCTGATGGGCATTTATACCGCACTGTTGCCCCAATCTGAACAATAATGATTTACAGCAAAGTACATTTTTCTTTAATTAAGACCAATAAAATTTCAAACTGAAGTGAAATGGCTCGTTACCGATCCCAACTTGATAAATGTGCACAGCGACTAAATTACTGGCATTGTCTATGGACAACTTTGAAAAATGACAGGAGCAAAAAAAATAAATAAAAAAAGTGAGCATTGTCAAAAAAAAAAAAAAATCTTCGTCAGACTGAAATTGATGAGAAGGAAATCATTTAGCTTCTTTGATCTCAAGCAAAAAAATAAAAAATAAAAAATCCATCAAAAGTTTTTTGATCAGAGCTAAGGAGTGAAGCACATTAACAACCTTTATTCACTATGGCCCGAGGCCTCCAAGTTAACATATTTACAGGTCCTGCTGAATAACAAAGTGGAAAGCTCCACAAGCCGCACTCCGAATTATGGATATGAGCTGGATGTATTCTTCATTTTCAAAGAACTGGGGAGGAAATGAAGATAAATGTCTATGTCTCTGTTCAAAGAAACCGGATATAACTACTTTGCGGGTGCAATGAACGGCACTGGTCAGGTCCAGACACTAAAGGTTCTCGGGCTTAGGTCATATATTGTCCAATTAAGATATTTCTTCAGATTATTCCCTTTACATCAAAAACAGAAGCTGTCAAATACTAAAAATTCTATTGAAAGAGGTTGTCCTGTCTGGACAATCCCTTCTGTTAAGTGAGGATCTCCTGGCGATCGAGTGGTCAATCCAGGTCTAGCACCTGAAACCCCGATTATCACTAGGAGGAACTACAGGCAGATGGGCATTTCTTCTATAGCGCCACTATAGGATAAATGTGGTACTACATGTTGACCATTCGGCAACCATGTACCTGGAGACAATAAAAACAAAAGAACAAACAAAAAAATAATTAATTCTTTAGCACAGCACAACCGCTACACTGGGCACAAAAAAAAAAAAAAAAAATCTAATGCGGACATAAATCCTACCACTTATCAAGTTGCTAAACAATCAGTCCGACATGTCTAAGTGATTTCATTTTATGAGAGAACCTGATATATGTTGTGTAGAGCTGGGCTTTTCTGGAGTAGATAGAAAAACAGATGTTGCTATGAAGAGAGCTATAAATCTGTCTCTGTTCATAGCTGCTCAGTAGACAGAGCAAAGCGTAAATCCTGATTTGTATCTGTATGACTGATTACCGAAATGACGTAGTACTGAAGACGCGGCCACGACCTCCTCAGATTGTTTTCAAGACACAGGCACTTTATATAGTCTGGAGACATGGCCATAGCCCCCTGATAGGTTCTTAGGAACATGGACACAACTCCCCTTATACGGTCTCTCATAGACACGGCCACAGAGCCCTTATACGGTCTCTCATAGACACGGCCACAGAGCCCTTATACGGTCTCTCATAGACACGGCCACAGAGCCCTTATACGGTCTCTCATACACGGCACAGAGCCCTTATACCCCTCATAGACGGGCCACAGAGCCCTTAACTCGCTCATGACACGCCACGAGCCTATACGGTCCTCAGACAGCCACAAGCCCTTATACTGTCCTCATACACGGCCACAGAGCCCTTATACTCGCTCATAGACACGGCCACAGAGCTTTTATACTCTCTCATAGACACGGCCACAGAGCCCTTATACTCGCTCATAGACACGGCCACAGAGCCCTTATACTCGCTCATAGACACGGCCACAGAGCCCTTATACTCGCTCATAGACACGGCCACAGAGCCCTTATACTCGCTCATGGACACGGCCACAGAGCCCTTATACGGTCTCTCAGACACGGCCACAGAGCCCTTATACGGTCTCTCAGACACGGCCACAGAGCCCTTATACTCGCTCATAGACACGGCCACAGAGCCCTTATACTCGCTCATAGACACGGCCACAGAGCCCTTATACTCGCTCATAGACACGGCCACAGAGCCCTTATACTCTCTCATAGACACGGCCACAGACCCCTTATACTCTCCCATAGACACAGCCACAGAGCCCTTATACGGTCTCTCAGACACGGCCACAGAGCCCTTATACGGTCTCTCAGAAACGGCCACAGAGCCCTTATACGGTCTCAGAGACACGGCCACAGAGCCCTTATACTCGCTCATAGACACGGCCACAGAGCCCTTATACGGTCTCTCAGACACGGCCACAGAGCCCTTATACGGTCTCTCAGATACGGCCACAGAGCCCTTATACGGTCTCTCAGATACGGCCACAGAGCCCTTATACGGTCTCTCAGATACGGCCACAGAGCCCTTATACTCTCTCATAGACATGGCCACAGACCCCTTATACTCTCTCATAGACACGGCCACAGAGCCCTTATACTCGCTCATAGACACGGCCACAGAGCCCTTATACTCTCTCATAGACACGGCCACAGAGCCCTTATACTCTCTCATAGACACGGCCACAGAGCCCTTATACTCTCTCATAGACACGGCCACAGAGCCCTTATACGGTCTCTCAGACACGGCCACAGAGCCCTTATACGTCTCTCAAAACGGCCACAGACCCCTTATACTCGCTCATAGACACGGCCACAGAGCCCTTATACGGTCTCTCAGATACGGCCACAGAGCCCTTATACTCTCTCATAGACATGGCCACAGACCCCTTATAATACTCTCTCATAGACACGGCCACAGAGCCCTTATACTCTCTCATAGACACGGCCACAGAGCCCTTATACTCGCTCATAGACACGGCCACAGAGCCCTTATACTCTCTCATAGACACGGCCACAGAGCCCTTATACGGTCTCTCATAGACACGGCCACAGAGCCCTTATACTCTCCCATAGACACAGCCACAGAGCCCTTATACAGTCTCTCAGAAAACGGCCACAGAGCCCTTATACGGTCTCTCAGACACGGCCACAGAGCCCTTATACTGTCTCTCAGACACGGCCACAGAGCCCTTATACGGTCTCTCAGACACGGCCACAGAGCCCTTATACGGTCTCTCAGACACGGCCACAGAGCCCTTATACGGTCTCTCAGTCACGGCCACAGAGCCCTTATACTCGCTCATAGACACGGCCACAGAGCCCTTATACTCTCTCATAGACACGGCCACAGACCCCTTATACTCTCTCAGATACGGCCACAGAGCCCTTATACTCTCTCATAGACATGGCCACAGACCCCTTATACTCTCTCATAGACATGGCCACAGAACCCTTATACTCTCTCAGACATGGCCACAGACCCCTTATACTGTCTCTCATAGACACGGCCACAGAGCCCTTATACTCTCTCATACACGGCCACAGAGCCCTTATACTCTCTCATAGACACGGCCACAGACCCCTTTAAAACTCGCTCATAGACACGGCCACAGAGCCCCTTATACTCCTCAAAACACGGCCACAGAGCCCTTATACTCTCTCATAGACACGGCCACAGAGCCCTTATACTCTCTCATAGACACGGCCACAGAGCCCTTATACGGTCTCTCAGACACGGCCACAGAGCCCTTATACGGTCTCTCAGATACGGCCACAGAGCCCTTATACGGTCTCTCAGATCGGCCACAGAGCCCTTATACGTCTCTCAGATACTGCCACAAGCCCTTATGCTCTCTCATAGACATGGGCCACAGACCCCTTATACTCTCTCAAAAGACACCGGCCACAGAGCCCATTATACCTCTCATAGACACGGCCACAGAGCCCTTATACTCGCTCATAGACACGGCCACAGAGCCCTTATACTCTCTCATAGACACGGCCACAGAGCCCTTATACGGTCTCTCATAGACACGGCCACAGAGCCCTTATACGCTCTCATAGACACAGCCACAGAGCCCTTATACGGTCTCTCAGATACGGCCACAGAGCCCTTATACGGTCTCTCAGATACGGCCACAGAGCCCTTATACGGTCTCTCAGACACGGCCACAGAGCCCTTATACGGTCTCTCAGACACGGCCACAGAGCCCTTTATAACTCGCTCATAAGACACGCCACAGAGCCCTTATACGGTCTCTCAGATACGGCCACAGAGCCCTTATACTCTCTCATAGACATGGCCACAGACCCCTTATACTCTCTCATAGACATGGACACAGAACCCTTATACTCTCTCAGACATGGCCACAGACCCCTTATACTGTCTCTCATAGACACGGCCACAGAGCCCTTATACTCTCTCATACACGGCCACAGAGCCCTTATACTCTCTCAGACACGGCCACAGAGCCCTTATACTCTCTCATAGACACGGCCACAGAGCCCTTATACTCTCTCATAGACATGGCCACAGACCCCTTATACTCTCTCATAGACACGGCCACAGACCCCTTATACTCTCTCATAGACAGGGCCATAACCCCTTATATTTTTTTTAGACACTCAGCCCCAAAGTCCCAGGGCCAAGCTCAGGAGCAGGGGATGGAGTTGCAACCAGCCCCTAGAATCTGAGGGGTCCAGAAGCTACTCCAGTTCACTATAGGACACCCTGAAGGCCCCATCACCAATTCGGCATCAGCCTTGGGAGTTTCTCGTTACACTTCTAGGTGGGGTTTTATCCATGCAGGAGCCACCTCTATTAGCTAAAGCAGTCTGACTCACCATTTGGTTGGAGGCCATGTAATGCTATGTGTACTTCATCTGGTGCAGCCCATTAGGGCACCATATTTACTTAAGGTAGCTACAGAGAACTGTTAGTCATACTGTGGTGACATACAGCAGTTTTTACCTTATGGACACCATGTCATTCAGATTTGCTGTAGGATGGAGTTGACTCTAGGCGCCCACTAGTTGAGTTTTTATGTGCCCACCGGTGCAGTGTATTTTAGGTGCCCACCCTACAGCTACTGTAAATGACTGTAGATGCCTCCTATACTCTGCTTCTTGCAACTCTTTCTATGCTTTTTTTCCTATATAGGCCTGTGGAGATTCGAAATTGCCTTTTTGCACTCCACGAAGCATCTACATATCACAAGGCATAATGGGAAAGGAGCTGAGAAGCTCAAGCACCCGCTGTTGGATGTATCAAATCCTCAATTTGCTTTTGACCCACTGGGTCTTTGAAAGGCAAGAAGGGATATTTAGCCAAGCCAGCATCTGTATACAGCCGTTTCGGGCTCCTTTCCCATAATGCCTTGTGATATGCTTTTTTCCGTCATCTGAGAATATATATGGAGTTAAAAAACAACTTTAGGTCTATCATGTTCATAGGTCAGTCCGAGGCTGTGTAGGGTGGCACATGGTACACCTATGGTAATGTAATTGGACCCATAATAGTTTCATTTGCCACTACATAGGGTTAGTCTATACAACATTGTGCAACTTAAATGAGAAAAAGTGAGATGTCTACAAGTACAGTTTTTACGAGCTATAAGAAAATCCAATATATTCACTAAACACCTGCAATGAGAAAAGCAGTGGAGGGGTGTATTTTTTTTTTTTTTTTTGGGGGGGGGGGGGTACATTACTTCTTTAAAATCCATTTAAAAGAAAAAATTTTTTACATGACAACAGGAAATGGCCCTGTAACCTTTCTATCCCCCTCAATTCACAGCTACGAGGAATCAAAACCTGGCCTCCATCTGAATGCTTGCACTTTTACTGTGCGCTACCTAATCTTTACTGGATGCAGGCAGCTGGCTGCAAATATCCCACAATAATAGACTTAATCCCAAGTATCCTGGAAAAGCCTCGACATCTAAATAAAGAAGGAGTAAGAAAAGAACAGCCCTGTCAGAGAAGAAAACGGCAGAATCCTAGATATGGGCCCGGGACAAAGGCCTACAACTCACACAATGAGCTAAATGATGCAGGGCGGCTAATTAAAAGCGGAAGTGCGGCTTCTACACAGTTAATGTTGTGTAGGAGTTGTGAATCTATTCAAACCGGACCCCCAACTGGGCTCATATTCAGCCAGAATTCATTGTCATTCCAAATACGAGCGTCCTAGTTTCAAACTGAAATGTTGTTCCTTGTAGAACCCTAAAAATATATATAGAAAGAGCTCAAGTTCGGTAAGAGTCCTGCTTATATGGTTAGATAATAATTTTCAAAAATGTTTTAAAATGTATTAAAAAATTTTATTTTAGGGAGTACAAAAGACCATATCTACAATAAGAAGCGAATAGTCGAATTTCTAATAATGGGCCAATTCCATTTCATAAGAGGCAACGAACTTGAGAGTTGCAGAAAGTTCCAAAAAGTTTTCAACTAGCAGCACTTTGGGTGTACTTTGCTTTGGCCAACGGACTCATTCAGTGAAACAAGCACATCTGTTGATAGGAACTGAAGAATGGCTTCAACTTTCCCGGAAGGAATGGGTATCAAAGCAACGCTGCACCCGCTTGGACCTCTGGCACTGTGCGGCGCACCCGCTTGGACCTCTGGCACTGTGCGGCGCACCCGCTTGGACCTCTGGCACTGTGCGGCGCACCCGCTTGGACCTCTGGCACTGTGCGGCGCACCCGCTTGGACCTCTGGCACTGTACAGCGCACCCGCTTGGACCTCTGGCACTGTACAGCGCACCCGCTTGGACCTCTGGCACTGTACAGCGCACCTGCTGTTTATTGGCCTCCTGTGAACCCAAATGTGTTGTTCCTGACCATGTCTGCTGACTGTCCTCACCCTATCCACCATACTGTTAGAATTCTGATTATCCTGGACCTTAGCCCATCTATCATATTGAGATAAGTCCCCTCACTCTGCCCTCTATGACCACGTTAGCTGTCTTCTCCTTTTGAACCATGCTTGAATTTGACTACTTCGAAGGTAGCGATCCAAGGCTAATAGGATCATGGGGTGCATTGAAAGGGAGCATAGATGCACATGATGGGAACATTATTCTCCCATTATACAAGTCACTGGTTAGACCACACATGGAATATTGGGGACAGTTTTGGACACCAGTGCACAGGAAAGACATTGTAGAGCTTGAACAGGTACAAAGGCGGGCAACAAAAATAATAAAAGGACTGGGTGGACTACAGTACACAGAAAGATTGGCAAGATTAGGGTTATTTAGTTTAGAGAAAAGACGGCTTGGGGGACATAATAATATGTTTAAATACATCAAAGGTCAATATAGAGATCTCTCCCAAGATTTATTTATACACAGGACTGTATCTAGAACAAGGGGGGCATCCTCTACGTCTTGAGGAACGAAAGTTTCTACATAAACATAGAAAGGGATTCTTTACTGTAAGAGCAGTGAGACTGTGGAACTCTCTGCCAGAGGGACTGGTCATGGTGAATTCAATAACCGAGTTCAAAAATGGTTTGGATGCATTTCTGGAGCGTAATAATATAACAAGTTACAGTGACTAGGATTCTGGAGAAGGGTCATTGATCCAGGGATTTTTCCGATTGCCAGATTGGAGTCAGGAAGGAATTTTTCCCTAAAATGAGGACAATTGGCTTCTACCTCATTGGGGCTTTTTGCCTTCCTCTGGATCAACACCTTAGCACAACAGGCTGAACTGGATGGACGTCTCATCTTTTTTCGGCCTTACAAACTATGAAACTATGACCTATGAGTAGGTCTGAAGTCCAGATACCTTCATAGGGGTTTAAACTGCTTGATTGCAAAGACCCTGCTCCTCAGTTTAACTCCAATCAAATCCATTCCAACCCAAGGGATTCACATCTGCCAGGGACGCCTCATGTCACAAGGGTTATAAAGTAGAAACAAAAATTAGAGGATTCAAATTGGTAACCAATGGGTCCTTTTTCAGGTGGCCAAGAAAACCAACTAGTTACTGGTCAAAGAAATGAATACATCTTCTAATCGGTATGATTTTTTAAATTTATTTTAAGTTAGAAATTTTGCACACAAGAAAATACCATCAATAGGTCTACACAGTAATGTTAAAATGGCGTCCAAATTCAGACAACAGTTTAACATCGCCGGACAGCACTTTTTTGGCTCAGGTTTGCGCTAAACACCGTCGACGGTTTTCGGATTTTCCGTCGGCCCCGTACATTGAATGTTCGGGAATCCGTGGTAATCCGGCAGAAGATCTGGCAAATTTGAAAATCCATCGGATTTCAAAACTGACCAAATTTTTTTTTATTGCCGTCTATGGGCACTGGTTACAGACGGATTTTCAGCGGATTCAGTATTCAGTATCCGGCTACAAACCTGTGTTGTGTAGACATAGCCAAAAACTACAAAGAGAGAGAAGGAGGCAACATTGGCGAAATACAGATAAATAGTAAGACATGTGCGACTCCGGCCACTTTACAGGTCACATTCGACATTTTTCACACGTTGTGGTTGCAATTTGTCTTAATTACAGTGAATTACAGACAAGTGAGATACTATTAAGCGCACTTAGGAACATTAACCCTTTGACAGCTCACAATACACATTCATTAATTGTCAAGGAAAATTGGCGTCTGTTACATTCAAGAAATCAATGTCCTCCGATTCGGCATAAGAACACTTAAAGGGGTTGTCTCACTCCATTGATTCATCTCACCTCAGTCCGGTTTTCTTGGTTTAATTTTGAATATAGGGGCGTGTTTACTGGCTTCTAACAGGCTGCTGAAGAAACCAGTGCTGGCAGCCTATCAGGAGGTACCAAACAGGTCTGTAGCTATAGCAACCAGTGCTGGCAGCCTATTGGGAGAGATCGAACAGGTCTGTAGATATAGCAACCAGTGCTGAGCCTATCAGGAGAGATTAAACAGGTCTGCAGCTATATCAACCAGTGCTGGCAGCCTATCAGGAGAGATCAAGCAGGTCTGCAGCTATAGCAACCAGTGCTGGCAGCCTATCAGGAGAGATCAAACAGGTCTGTAGCTATAGCAACCAGTGCTGGCAGCCTATCAGGAGAGATCAAACAGGTCTGTAACTATAGCGACCTGATGCAGCCCATACAAGAGGGGATATCTATGAATAGGCAGGACACTGTACACATATTACAAAGTGATTTGTTTTTACAAGATATTGAATATAAAAAGCAGCAATCCTTGTAGTGAGACAACCCCTTTAATGCCAGTCATATGTTGCCATTTTATCCTTATACGGAGTGCAGGATCTTTGGCTTAGCTTTGTGTGATTTTTTTACTTCTGTGGATTTGCTCTTGGCTACTCCGAGAAGCGATCAGCTATGGAACCTAGAAGAACTGGGAACCTCATGACAAACCAGTTGTGACTATAAACAGTAAAGGGTAAAAGGTGAAAGGTTAAAAATCAAAGATGTAAGGACAGGTGTAAATGTGCCCATACTTACTGGATAAATGTAGGGCGCACCTAATGATTAGGATTAGCCAATTATCGAATGTGTTTAGGAGATATGAAAGAAGGAAAGGAATTTTGTACTCACAAAACCAAGGAGGACTGGCAGCAACTTATTCTCCTCTCAACATTCAAAAAACATGCGCACTCGGCTAAGATACGCATGCACACTAATGGTGTGAGCTGGGAAAATAGCTATTGACCAAGTAGTTGTTCAGCCCACAGATAACTTAAAAGGGTTGTCTCACTACAAGGATTGCTGCTTTTTATGTTATACATCTTGCAAAAACAAGTGGCTTTACAATATTTGTCCATTAACAGTGTCCTACCTATTCCTAGATATCCCCTCTTGTATGGGCTGCATCAGCTCCTCAGGTCGCTATAGCTACAGACCTGTTTGTTCTATCCTGATAGGCTGCCAGCACTGGTTGCTATAGCTACAGACCTGTTTGTTCTATCCTGATAGGCTGACAGCACTGGTTGCTATAGCTACAGACCTGTTCGATCTCTCCCGATAGGCTGCCAGCACTGGTCGCTATAGCTACAGACCTGGCTTCTACTGCAGCCTAGTAGAAGCCAGTAAACACGTCCCTGAATTCAATATGAAACCAAGAAAACAGGACTGAGGTAAGATGAATCAATGTAGTGAGACAACCCCTTTAATGGGGATCTCTGCTACGTATATAGTCATAAAACGTTTCCGTGCTGGAATCCCTAGCAATCAGCTGTGATGGGGAAACCTGGCAGTAAGTGATCAATTTCTTTACAGCGCCACTACAGGGAAAAGGTATTGCACAGTGTCCATTAAAGGGGTTGTCTCACTACATTGATTCCTCTCACCTCAGTCCTATTTTCTTGGTTTCATTTTGAATTCAGGGGAGTGTTTACTGGCTTCTACTAGGCTGCAGTAGAAGTCAGGTCTGTAGCTATAGCGACCAGTGCTGGCAGCCTATCAGGATAGATCAAACAGGTCTGTAGCTATAGTGACCTGAGGAGCTGATGCAGCCCATACAAGAGGGGATATCTAGAAATAGGTAGGACACTATTAATGGACATATATTGCAAAGTGACTTGTTTTTGCAAGATCTTTAAACATAAAAAGAAATCCCTGTAGCGCGACAACCCCTTCAAAATCAATCAGATTTCGGCGTAACATAGGACCGGACACGTTTCCCTACATGTTGAAAGGGAATTTTTGTGGTGAGAAAACCCCCTTTAAGTAGATAGAAGCAGCAAGGAACATTGTTGAAAGCTCTGTTGTAGCCAAGGATAAAGCAAACGTAATTTCCCCCCCATTCTCAACAATGTCATCTATTCCCAGGATAGCGCCTCCTCTCTGCCGTATGGAGAGTGAATCAATTGTGAATGAAGAGCAGCATCTGGAGTGGGGAGATCATTGCTGGGATATGGGACTACTTCTCCGAGCCTTTGGGTAATCCCAAGATTAAAGGCCACAGAATGCAGACACATCCAATATTTCCTGTGATGTAAGGAGCTTCGGCATAAATGGATTTTGTACAGAGCACATTATAGATCTGAAGGGCTGCATTTCAAAGGATTAGTATCATGCCCACAGGAGAAGCGCTCTTATTGGCATCGTCGCCAAGCTTCCTCACTTGTTTGCTAGGCTCAGTTTTCACGTATCAATGATCATTATGCAAAATACTGCAAATTATTGACTGTCGAGGGCTCATCTTACTTGACGACCCGGAGCTACGTCAATCAGCGACTCAATCTAGTGTTACCCAACAGCCCCAGATGTTATTACCCTAGAATATGCAATATTTTATGCCATGGAACCAGAATTTACTGGAAGGCTGTTGGTCTATTTAGGCAAAAACAAGGATGTAATGCAGGGGTGTCGCACTGATTTTCACCAAGGGCCCCATCAGCTTTACAGTTGCCTTTTAAAGGGGTTGTCTCGCCACAAGAATTTGCTTTTTATGTTAAAGATCTTGCAAAAACAAGTCACTTTGCAATATTTGTCCATTAACAGTGTCCTACCTATTCCTAGATATCCCCTCTTGTATGGGCTGCATCAGCTCCTCAGGTTGCTATAGCTACAGACCTGTTCGATCTCTCCTGATAGGCTGCCAGCACTGGTTGCTATAGCTACAGACCTGTTCGATCTCTCCCGATAGGCAGCCAGCACTGGTCGCTATAGCTACAGACCTGTTCGATCTCTCCCAATAGGCTGCCAGCACTGGTCGCTATAGCTACAGACCTGTTCGATCTCTCCCAATAGGCTGACAGCACTGGTCGCTATAGCTACAGACCTGTTCGATCTCTCCCAATAGGCTGCCAGCACTGGTCGCTATAGCTACAGACCTGTTCGATCTCTCCCAATAGGCTGCCCGCACTGGTCGCTATAGCTACAGACCTGTTCGATCTCTCCCAATAGGCTGCCAGCACTGGTAGCTATAGCTACTGACCTGTTCGATCTCTCCCAATAGGCTGCCAGCACTGGTCGCTATAGCTACAGACCTGTTCAATCTCTCCCAATAGGCTGCCAGCACTGGTTGCTATAGCTACAGACCTGTTTGATACCTCCCGATAGGCTGCCAGCACTAGTCGCTATAGCTACAGCCCTGGCTTCTACTGCAGCCTAGTAGAATCCAAGAAAACAGGACTGAGGTGAGATGAATCAATGTCGTGAGACAACCCCTTTAAGGGCTGTTAGAGGGTAGCTAGAGTGCTTGGGTAGGGCTACCAGAGCTGTGCGTTGACGAACAGAGTGGTGTGGAAGTGTGCGTCGAAGCTCCAAATCCAATATGGCACCCACTTCCAGTGCTGGCACCACCGCCTCTGCCAGGTGTTGCTGTGTCAGTGGAGAACAGGTCCTTCTGCATCCAGACCTTGTCCACCCCTGCTCACTGTGTCCACACTTTCAGAGCAAATTATACACACACATTATATATATATACCCGACCTTGACACAAAGACCTAATCATGGCCTTGTGCTGGTGTTTTTAAGTAAGTAATGTGCCATTTTTCATCCGAGTTTGACATGTGATTTAAGGGATGTGTGTTGCAGTGGGGTCCAAAATCACTTTAATCCACGCCGGCTTAAGCCCCTCAGAGGACCGCCCAACAAAATTGCACAGACACGCCTCAATTTAAATAGGTTCTGTCCCTTTTACAGTCGGTTACAGCTATGAGAACATATCCCTGGATAGATGGGTAGTTTGAACATTCAGGGTGGAGAAAAACTATAGAGCTGGAATGGGTATCATCCTTAGGGCATGTCCCCACGGCACGGGTTTTCGGCCGGTTTGCGGTTTTGCAGACCGCCTGAAAAAGCGACCGAAAATTAGCACAATTGTGCTCTATGGAAAACCCGTGCAGCTGTCCCCACTGCACAGGTTTTCCGCCCGGCGGTTTTTCCGCCCTCTTTCAGCTAAAAACACTTTTTGCATGTTCATTCTTCCGTCCGGTTTCCGTACTGAATATCAACACGTCTTTGGTAGGGGGGAGGGCTCATCACAGAGAAAAGTCGTCCCCCAGCGGCCGCAGGGACGGCCGCAAAACCGGAGAAAAGCCGGGACGGGTAAACTGACCGGTATTTGTTCACTGCCGTGTGAACGCGCCCTTAGGTTATGTTCACTCAGCTGATTTTGATGCTGTTTTCGGAGCTTTTCCACTTCCAAAGCAGCATCAAAAAAGCCTTCAAAGCGCCCCCAGTTCATTTTCATTGATTCCTGTTTAAAACATCATTGTAGTTCACACATGATTAGGTTTTTATGCGCGTTTTAGGTGCTTCTTTGGACGCTGTTCTGGCCGCTGAAAAAGAAGCGTTGTGTCAATCCTTGAAGCGGTTTCAGCGCTGAAAATCCCCACAGGAATCAATGGAAAGATACAAAACCTCATCCAAAACCTTGCCGCGTTTTTAGATGTGTTTTTGGAGCATTTTTCACCCGCGGTTTTTCCCTTTTGGGCAAAAAAATTTTTTCATGGATGAAAACCTTTTTCTGAAGAAGCTTTTTTTTCAGGGGGGTTTTGGGCACTGGAAAATCACGCCCAAAAAAGTCGTGTGAAATACCCAAACCTGTAATACTAACGCCAGCTTTAAAATGGAACTATAGGGAATTTTTGCCCAATTTGAATTAAAAATGCTTAGTGTTATAAGTGAAGCTTGAAAAAGATCTGTGCCCTTCTGCTAAACAGTCTCTTTTGTCTTGCTTTTCCTGTTTTTTCCTTCTAGCAATATATTACAAAAACTTTTTCGGATGGGTGTTACCCTTTGGGGGACGGGGGTCCCTGCCCACACTTATTTTCAGCATGTTTGGGGACAATGTCGCACAAGCAGGGACCCCCCCCCAAAACGGGCACACCCAGCTGACGATTCATTTAATAAAATTTCAAAAAGGGAGGAACAGAAACAGCACAGAGATATAAGAGAAGGGCTCCAAAATTTGGGAAAATTTTCACAGTGAACAAAAGGTTTTACAAAAAACCGACCTGCCCAGGAGATGCCCCCCGATTATTTTTTAAAAGGGAATCACACTTAAATGATATCCTAACTCCGCTGTACAGTTAAATGTAAGCTATTGCTCCTTGTTATCAGCCATTTTTAATGCTGCTGTAGTTTCATACATTTCTGGTTTTGGTTTTAGGGCCCTTTCAATACATTATTTGTGGGTGATTTTTCCAAATTGGGACTGCATTAAAAAGGTCAAAAACCCGAGTTGAAAGGGGTTTTTTTTTAAACAGAGTTTTCACTCCGGTTAAAAGCCTTTTAGGACCCGTTTGGGGGCCCGCTCTTTTTGGTTTCCCCCAAAGGGAAACAAAAATTTAGCAGGGGAAAATTCTCACGGCGCTGAACACGGAGCGGCGATCAAAATGCCCAAAACGCCCCCTGCGTTTTTCCCATAGGAACCCTTCGGCCCCCGTTTTTAAAAAGGATTGACATGCAATTTTTTTTCAAACGAGCCGGGGCTGCGTAGGGAAACACCAGCGGCTTTCTGCCCCATTTTCACGCCGCTCCGGGCAGCACTAATTGTTGACCCGTCTACCCGGGGGCCCGGACAGGGGGGGCGCAGCCTTAGGGGGACCCCCCCATAAACCCGGCGCGCCGGGGTACGTGCGGCCCTTTAAAGGGGTGAGGGAGCCGGGGGTGCGGGGGGGGGGGCGCCCCGTTTGGGCGCACTGCCCCTTTTCGCGCGGGGGAAAAGTTGCGCAGGGGGGCAGCTTGAAGAGCCCTGGACTGCTGCCACTGACCCCCCGCCCTTCCCTTTAAAAGGGGAAAGAAATATCGGGGTTCGAGGAAGGTTTTTGCAGCTCGGGCGGGCCGGCAGCGCAGGGGGGCCCGGGGGATGGCTCGGGACCGGGTGGGGTTTTGCTCGGGGACGTTCTCCCCCCCCTCCCGCCCCCTTTTTCCCACCTGGGGGGGGGGTTGGGCCCCTCCTTCCCCAGGCGCAGGGGCTCTTCCCCCCCAGAAAAACTTAGCCCGAGATAACACCCGGGGCCCGCGCGGGGCAACGGACCCCTCAGGCCCGGGGTTAGCGCGGATGCCCAGTTTCACCCCGGTGCCCGGCCCGGGAGGAATCCGGAAAGGGAGGGCGGCCCGCGGAGCGCGGTCGGCGTCACCCCATCCGGGGGGGGTAGGGCCCTGGCTCCTTTTGGCACGCTAGGGGAGGCGGCGGGGGGCCCCCGGTAAATTCCCGGTGGGGGGTCAAACCCCGGAGTCCCAGTTCCGGTGGTGGGAGGGGAGCCAGACGGCGGAAGCGCACATGGGTTTCCGGGTTTGGAGGATAAGGACCTTTTGGGGTTGGCCCCGGCCGGGGGGGCCCTGGAGGGCAGGGACAAAGAAGGCGGGGGCGGAGCACAGGGGTTCGGCCCGGGGGTTTTAAGCGGGGCCGGATCGGAGGGCCGGGAGGCCTGGAGCCCAGGAGGAACGCCCTTTGGATCACCCGTGGAAAAGGCAGCGGTCTTAGGGATCGATGGGACGGCGGGCCCGGGATCACAGTTTTCCGCGCAGCCGGTTTAGCCCTTTTCTTTTTTTATATTTTCCAACCGGTTCCCCGGGGGGGGCCTTTTGGGGGCGGGTGCGCACTTATTTTTGGGGGGCCCCCTCCGGGTGGGAGGATTTGTTGGTAGCTTGGGGATTTTGGTTAGCGCTTTTTCCGGGGTCGGGGGGAAGTTTTGGGCCCCGTACCCCCGGGTTAGGGGGGTGGGGGGCGGCGAGTCCCATGGTTGCCCCCTCCCCCTTTCCTGGGGGGCCCCGTGCCGGGGGTTGGTCCCGGGTCGGGGGGAGGGGGGGGTGACAGTGTGGGGTTGCAAACAAGCAGGACACGGTTAGCGGTTCGATTTGGATGAAAATACAAGGGGGGGAAAGGGGGGTTTGGTGGTTTTCGGGGCCCCCCTTGGGGGGCTCACTTAAAGAAGGAGGTGAAGGAAAAGTTTTGGCGGACGAAAACGTCGAAATTTTTTCGCTTCCCCCTTTTGGAAAAATTTAATTAGCTAAGGGAAAAAGGGATGAGAGTAAAAGGAGGAGGAGGAGAACGGGGGTGGCGGTTGTTTCCGCAGCCTTCCAGAATTGGTTGCAACATTTGCCTTTTTTGGCAAATTTGGGGATGGGGTGAAAAAAAGCCCCGGGGAAAACCCTGTTCCGCGTTTTTTTTTGTTACTTGCCCTTTTAGGGGGAAAACCCGGGGGGGTTTTTTAGGGGGGGTCAACCCGGGGCTACATCACGAAAATTTCGGTCAGGGAAAAGGCAGTGCTCCCCTCCATTCGGGGGACCACAAAGACATCGGTTTTTGGTTAAAGGGGGATGGCACCGCTGGGGGCCCAACCCCCTTTGGGGGGGGAAACCCGGGTGCTCTGGCAACGGGGGGGGGGGGGGGGGGGGCCCTTGGGTTTTCGATGGGTGGGGGCCCCCTTCGGGGGGGCCTCGTAGGGGAAATTTGGGGAAATTTAAATGGCCCCCAGTCCGGTTTGGGGGTTTTCAAACGCCGTTTCAGACCTTTTGGTTCATGGTCCCAGTCCCGGGTTTCCCAGGGGCCCCGTCACGGTGCACGGGGGGGAAAAAGGGAAAAAAGGGGGGGGTGGCCAGCAAGGGGGCACGCCGGAGGGGGGACGGTTTGGTCCCGGGTATCAAAAATAGATCCCCGGACCAGAGAGGGGTCTTGTTTGAAAAAGGGGGGGTTTTTGGAGGTTTTTTGTTTTTCCGGGTTCCTTCATGGGGTTACCCTTAAAAACCCAAGAATTTGGGGGCCCTTGAAACCCCGGGAAAATTTAGGGGCCAAAGCTGGCCAAGGAGGTATCATTGGGAAAGGTGGGGGGGGCCCCTTTCCCCTTTTTTAAAAACCGGTTGCAAATTTAGTTTTTTCCCCCCCTTTTGGGGGGTTCCCAAAAGAAGGACCCAAAAAAATTTTGGGGTTTGATTCACCACTTTCGTTCCCAAGGGCCGGGCAATTGTTGGAAACGATCCGGGCTTTTGTTCGGTTTTTAAAAACCCTTTTAAAGCGGGGTTTTGGGTGCGTTTTTATGGGGGGGGCTTTAGGGGCCAAAGACGGAAAAATTGGCCCGGGCCTTTTCAGGTTTTTGGCCTTTTCACCCAGACAGAAATTCCCTTTCTTGGGGTTTTTTTGAGATGGTCCTTTTTTTTTTGACCCTTGGTTTTTCCCAAATTGGGTTTGGGTTTTCGTTTTCTTGTTTCTACTTTGAGCCCTTTTAAAAACTTTTTGGGAAAAGTGGGGGGGTTGGGGAAACTTGCCCGGTTTTTGGGGTCGGGTGATTCTTTAACTTGGAGGGATTTCCTTTGCTTGGGCCCCCAGCGGCTCGGGGTTTTGGGGGGTCGTGTTGGCACAATGCAAGGGGTTTGGGGCCCTTTTTTGGGGTTTTCCGCGGGCCCCTGATAATAACGGGGGGCCCGGCCACTTCGTTAAATTTTTTTTGGGGTTTTTGCATCGACTTCCGATTTGAGGGAAATTGTCTTTTGCCGGAGGTAAGGTGGAGCTTGAGGGAAAAATCACCCCGGTTTTTAAACCCAAGAAGGAAGGGGGAACCTGCGTGGGCTACAATCCTTACTGGGAAAGTTTTAATTTTTGTTGCCCGTTTAAACCCCCTTGGTCTTTTTTTCCTCGAGACGTTTGTCGGGGGCGACGTGGGGATGCGGGCCCCTCATCATTTTAAATTTGGGTTTGACGGGGGAACACAGGGAGGATCTTAAGGTGTGGCAGCCCGTTTAGGGAGCAAAAAATGGGAGACCCCAAATTATAATTAAGGCATTGGTAAACAACGGGGTTTTTAAAAAAATTTTCCACTGATGGGGGCGGGGGGGTGTTGGGTACGGGGGCCATATTGTCAAGGGGCGTGGTTGTCCCCGGGAGGGTTTCCCGGCCCCCTGGGTAAATGTGGTTTGGGTTCGGGAAACCAGCACTTCGGGAGTATTTCCTATCGTTTTTGGCGGGGGAGCTTTGGGGGGGGGTTTTCGGGGAAAAAAAAGTTGGGTTTTCCTGTGACAACTTGGGAATTTGTTGGGCCCATCAATTCCCTGTGGGATTTCCCCTCCGGTGTTTGTTTTTTCCCTGCGGAAATTAGTGCTTCGTTTTCTGGGTCTGAACGTTTGGGTGTTTGGCGGTGCATGTTCCAGGGGGGAGAATGAGTTGGCTGAAAGCTTTATCCGTTTCAGTGGGGGCGATTTCGGAGCTGGCTCGGCCCCCTCGGTCGAGGGAAAAGGTTTTCCCCGTGGGCTAAGGAAACTTGGGGCGCGATTCCGGAACCGGGTTGGGTGAAGGCGTCTTTGGCCAAGGGTACCTAGGGGTCCTTTTTGGCCCTTTGTGGGAGCTGTGGGTAAGGTGGGGAGGTCGCGGGGGCCATGGAGGGCGGACAAAGAGAGGGCGCTCTGTTCGCCTGGTTGGTCATTGGCCCAGGAAGGTTGGGGCCCGTTTTTCCCAAAAACCCTCGGTTTCCCTTTAGGGCTGGCTTTTGGTTTCAAGGCCCCCCGGGTTTGGTGACTGAAAAATTTTTTGAGGGGGTGCAGCGAAAGAAAAAGGGTTTTCGGGGGGGGCAGGGACATTTGGGTGGGAAGGGCCGCCCGGGGGTTTTTTTTACTTTTTGGGGGGCGTTTGGGGGCACGTTGCCCTTTGGGTTTTTTTTTTCGGATTTTGAGAGGGTAATTTTTTCAAACTGGCCCTTTCTTTGGCCCTTTTTTTTGGGGCCTTGGGGGAATAGGTGAGTTGGTATCCCCAAAAGGGAAGGGGGGGGGTTTTTTTGGGAGAAGACGTTTTTGCTGAAAGATTTGGGGGGATTTTCAAATTTTTGGGGATTCCGCAGGGGCTAAGACCGAACATTTTTGGGGAAGGGGGAAGGTTTTTTTTTTTTCTACATTTGGGGGGTCGTCCCGGGGCTCTCATTGTCCCGGTTTGCGGGTTCGAAACTTAAAAAGGGGGGGTACGGGGTGGGGGCCGGGGGCCCCCCTTTTTGGGGCATGAGGACGGCACGTTTTTGTCCCCCTTTTTAATTTACGGCAAATCTTTCCCCGTTGGGTTTTTCCGGGGTGGGGGTTTGGGTTTCCCCCGCAGTTTTTTCCCCCTTGTTCCCGGGTTTTGGGGGGCTAAAGGAAAGGGCCCCGGGAGGGGGGGGGAAAGCGGCGGCTGACGGGGGAATCGGGAAGGGGGGAATTTGGGCGATATCGCATATAAACCCCCCAATTTTGGTGCTGGTTACCCCCTGAAGTATATGTAAAACATTTTAAAAAACAAAAAAAAAATAAAAAAAAAAGAGGGGGGGGGGGGGGGTTTAAGGGAGGGGGGGTTTTCCGGCAAAAGGGGGTTTAGGAAGGAGGGGGGATTGGGTATTATCTCCCCCCTTTTTTGTTACTAGTTTTTTTATGTTTTTTGGTTCGGTGCAGAGGCTGGTTTTGGATTTTTGGGCCCCTATTCGTTCAAGGGGTTCCCCGCAGCGGCCCTTCGGGCGAGTGGGCGTCAATTAAGGGATTCCCCCAAAAAAGGGGGCCTGGTGCGTTTGGGTGGGATAGAGGTGCTTTTGGGGACAGGTTCTTTCCCGAAGTCCAACGGTTCGCCCAATGGGAAAAACCCTCCGAATGTGTTGGTCCCTTTATGTTGGGGGGGAAAAAATTTTAAAGGGCCCCGGGCCCCCTTAGGGGCTTTAAAGGGGGCATGAAGTTTTTTTGCTTCGGCTGTGGTCGGGGTTCCCGGGTATGGGGAGGTGTGGTAGACATTGGGTTCCCCCCCTTTTCCCTTTGGGGGGCAGGTTTTCCTCGTTTTTTTTGGGGATTAATTTGGGGGCCCCGCCGAAAGTGAAAAAAGGGCGGTTTGGTCCTTTTTTTGGGACGGAATTGGGGGGGGGTTTTCGGCGCCATAGGGAATTGGGCCGGGCGAGGGGGAGTTTTGGGGGTAGGGCGGGTTCATCTAAATGCAGTTTGGGTTTTGGGTCTTTGGTCGTTGGAAATTTCGGGAAAGGGGAAAAAGGGGGCAGCATTGGGGCTGTGGGGGGCGGCGCGCTCCCTGAAGGGGTCATGGACGCTTGCGTGGCGGGGGGGGGTTTTGGGGGCCTTGGGGCCCGGGGGAATGGTTGGGGGGGTCAGGTTATGCTTGGCTCCCCGTTTTTATGGATCGGTTCCGGCGGAGGGGGGGGGTCCGGGGGAGGGGATGTCCTTGGGGGCTGGGGGAATTGGTTTTTGCCGCCCCGAGGGGGCTTTTGGTGCCCCGAAGCCGGGGGGGGGATGGCTGGGGGGAATATTTGGGATAAAAAAGTGTAAATCTTCGCCAACCTGGTTTTTCTTGGACATCTGAAAAAACCAAAGGAACCCCACCCCCAAATTTTGGGTTTTTCGTGGGTTAGGCCGAATGGGGGAAATTTGGGGGACATGCTCCTTCGGGAAGTTTGGGGTACTGTTGTTTTGTTTGTAATAAAATGGGTGCCCCGTGGCCAATTATACCAACCCGGTCTCGTGTCCTCTTTGGGTGGGGTTATGGAAAGGGGTGGGGTTGGAGTCATTTGGGAGGGTGGCCCCAAATTGGGTAGGCGCTGCCCGGGTTTATGGGGAAACCCACATGGCGGGCCCCAAGACCCGGGTCCTTAAAGCGTTTTTAACACGGGGGGTAAGTTTAAAAAATGTATCGAGTATTTTAAAAGGGAAGTTTTTTAGGGCACCAAAAAAGGAAAAAATTTGGGGCAACCTCATTTACAAACAAATATGCAACTTTTTTTTTTTCAAAATTTACGCATTCTCCCCACAGTTAATATAAAAAAAAAAAAAAGTGAATAGGGCTTAGCAGGCTAAGGGGCCGGTCTTCTGCTCACAAAACATTACTGTAGTTTTATCAAAGGCACTTCCACAGGGCTGATCTGCGCGGTTTTTCCCCCCAAATTAAATCGGATTTTACTGTAGTTTTTTGGTTAATTTTTTTTTTTTTTAGATTTTTTTTTTCACATTTTTGTAGACTTCCGTGGGAGAAGCCAGATTTTAGTGCCCATCTAGCCTTCTCCCATTGAAATGAATATAGAAAAATCCACAGGAAAAACAATATATAATCCACAACAAAATCTACACCAAAATTCAAAGTAGATCGACCGTGTGAACTTATCCAGTCATTGGCATCAATTATTGCAGAAATGTACACCCGTCCGCAGCTGGTGTAAATTTATTTGAAGCACACGAGCACTCAAATATGCAGCAAAATGAATGAAGGGAATCCATCACCAATATATATTTTTTAAAATTTAAAAAAAGATATTTAAATTTTTATTTTCTTCTTAGCTTTTTATTTTTCAAATTTGTAGATTTTTTTTTTTTTTTTTTCTTTTTTCCCTGTATGTGAAAATGGGGGCGGCCATCCCCCTGAGCTGCTTTTAACAGCTTTAGAAGAGCTTTACACCCCCTTCATGGAATAGGCCCCGGAAATAGAGACCCTTTTGCTTCTATAGCAGGTTTTCTAGGCTCTGTGATGGGAAAAGTCTGTGCGGGCGTGACATCTCTTAGGGTATGTTCACACGGCGTCAATTTGGCACGCGTTTCGCTGCATATTTCCGATAATCCATAGTTCTCATAGAGAACTATGGATTATGCCTCCTCTCCCCCTGTATAATACGATTATTGTACGGGGGGGGACTAAGTGACTGTCAAAATTGGGGCGAATAGCACCGAAAGTAAACGAATGTAAAGGGGGCCCCAACGGGCTGCTGGCCCCCACCGCCGCGGGAGTAAAGCGAAATTTAAGGCAAGCTCCAGAAAAAAACAATGTATTGCTGCGGTACTATACTCCCGCAAAACCCGTGTGAAAACATACCCTTATTTGACGGGTGGTTCTGGTTTCTATACACTTTGGTGTACCTTTCAGTGAAACCCCGTGTGCTGATAATGGGAGACTGCTGAAAATCTCTTAAGAAAGGAAGTGTCGACTTGATTGGGGAGACAGACCCTTATATATTTGGGAGATAGATAGATATGAAAAATTAACAACAAAAAAAATAACCAAAAAGTAATTAAAAAGGGCTATAAACACAAAAACATGAGTTAAACAATAGGTCATTTTCTGATGACACTTTCCCTTTAATGTTGGGAGTTGATTGGCCCAGCCTGAGCTGTGCAAAGATCTCGGGTCTGCTTCATGATACAAATACACTTGCCAAAATAAGTAGCAACCTGGGCAATTGACCCTGGGAGCAACCTAAAAAGCATCTAAAACTTCACTGCTTTGGACCACCAGGGATACTACCTTTACCCCTTAACACATCCCCTTTAAGAGGCCTGCATCTCTTAATACATTTGGTGTATCTTGCTCCAGTGCACTTTCCATCAAAGAATTCCCTCCCATACATTTCATTTTTTGTGGCTTTTTGAGCTTGTAAAAAACACCATACAGGGGTGGTCTCACTAGAAGGATTGCTGCTTTTTATGTTACAGATCTTACAAAAACAAGTCACTCTGCAATATTGGTCCCCATTAACGTGTCCACCCATTTCCCAGATACCCCTCTTGTAGGGCGGGGGCAAAATTCCCATCTCCCTCCCCGGGGCTATAGCTACAGACCGTTTATCTCTCCCAAGGCCCGCCCGCACTGGTTGCTTTTGCTTCAGACCCCGGCTTCTACTGCAGCCTAGTAGAAGCCAGTAAACACGCCCCTGAATTCAAAATGAAACCAAGAAAACAGGACTGAGTTAAGATGAATCAATGTAGTGAGACAACCCATTTAAGGAAAGACCACTTCTTTAGCATTTTGCTAAAATCTAATAAAAAAAATAGGAAAAATCATCAAATACATTTGAAAGAAAAAAAAAAAAAGTAGACAAAAAAGCAAAAAATAATGTAGGGGGGGGGGGGGGGGGAAGTATTTTTCCCTAAAACCCTGGGTGTGATGACACCCTAAAACAGACAATCTGCCCCCCCCCCCCCTGTAATACACAATCTGGAGAGCAGCATGGGGCAGCACAGGCTTTCATCACATAATGACTGTAAATCAAGGCAAACATTTTCACTTTCCTGAGCTGAAAGCCAATTGTGCACGACAGAGGGAACATTTCATTAACTGGAAATCAATTAACTTGGCGGCACAGATCACTAGGCACAGCGCAGGACCACAGTCATGATTTATGATTACTAGATAACCAGGTGCGGAAACTAAACCATAGGATCTCAGAAAGAAGCAATTCCCATGGTTATTATGAAGAGTAACTAAAGATATGGCGTTAATTGCTGTTAATTAGGAGCAGTATCATTTCTATTCTATTATACTGATCATTCGGAGCTTCCGTGATCATGAATACAATTCGAGGGCATCAGTGAAGACTGACACAGGTTAAGATCAATGCGGATTTCTAGGCCCCGCATCAACTGAACTAGGCTTTGCCGTCAATGTCAGAGACGAGCTCTCAAAATTGAAAGCATTTTGTCCGTTGTAGACCATGGTGGGTTGGATGGAACAATCTGTTACAGATTTTACTCCTTTAAGACATTTATTTTTAGAAATGGAATGCGAAGGGAAATTATTTTTTTCTCTACCAATTATGTTCCAATTATCTCGTTCTAGAGTGAAAGGTGTCAAAGATCAATCAGGATGGTATGTCAGCGTGCAGCGCCAGCTTCTATGTATAGATCGCTTCATTGTTTGTGGGAGTTGTAAAACTTTGGCATCTGCTCCAGTTCAGTTGTAGAGATGGGTTACAAAAATTTGGGGCCGTGTGCAAAGAAACAGGGCTCTCTCTAAGACTCATCAGACTTGGAAAGGACATGGGTAGGAAAAGGGGAACAAACTCTTGTCAGACATGTCCTAAAAAACTTTACACTTAAAGGGGTTGGCTCACTATAAGGATTGCTGCTGTTTATTTTAAAGATCTTGCAAAAACAAGTCACCTTGCAATGTGTCCATTAACAGTGTCCTACCTATTCCTAGATATCTCCTCTTGTATGGGCTGCATCAGCTCCTCAGGTTGCTATAGCTACAGACCTGTTTGATCTCTCCTGATAGGCTGCCAGCAGTGGTCGCTATAGCTACAGACCTGGTGTACTCAGCAGCTTGTCACTGCAGCCAGTAGAAGCCAGTAAACACTCAAAAATGAAACAGAGAAAACAGGACTGAGGTAAGATGAATCAATGTAGTGAGACAACCCCTTTAAGAAGATGCTCAGGCTGAGCACCGATACATTAGACTGTCTGAAGATTCAAGCAGCATTTACCCAATGACTAGTTTAAAGAGCACCTGTGACATCTCCTGACCTGTCTGTATGAGTAAATCCTTGTGTTCCCTGTGTAATAATTCTGGAGCCTCTTCTCTTATATCTCTGTGTTGTGCTGTTCCTCTGTTATTCCTTCTAGAAATGTATTACTGAATCTGTCAAATGGGTGTTACCCTTCCAGTTTCCAAAGGGGTGTGTCCCTGCACACTGACTCTGCCAGCACTGATTGGACTGAGTTCATAACGCCTTCCCCTCCGATTAGTAACACCCATCTGAGAGTTAAAGGGGTTGTCTCACTACAAGGATTACTTTTCATGTTAAAGATCTTGCAAAAATAAGTCACTTTGTAATATTTGTCCATTAACAGTGTCCTACCTGTGCCAAGATATCCACTCTTGTATGGGCTGCATCAGCTCCTCAGGTCACTATAGCGACAGACCTGTTTGGTTTATCCCGATAGGCTGCCAGCACTGGTTGCTATAGCTACAGACTTGTTCTCTCTCTCATGATAGGCTACTAACACTGGTCGCTATAGCTACAGACCTGGCTTCTACTGCAGCCTAGTAGAAGCCAGTAAACACGCCCCTGAATTCAAAATAAAAGCAAAAAAAAGACTGAGGTGAGACAACCCCTTTAAGTAATGAATGTCTAGGAAGAACAACAGGGAAATCAAAACAACAGAGAATTAAGGAAAAGATGCTACCAAATCGTTATGTTTGGAGAAATACAATTTGTTACAGGTCCTCTTTAAAAGAAACACACTGGTACGGCGGAGGGGGGGGGGTACATGGACTCTTAAAGGAGTTGTCTCATTAAGACAAGCAATGTCTGTAGCTATAGAAACCAGTGCTGGCAGCCTAACATGAGAGATTTAACAGGTCTGTAGCTATAGCGACCAGCGCTGGCAGCCTATCAGGAGAGATGGAACAGGTCTGTAGCTATAGTTACCAGCGCTGGCAGCCTATCAGGAGAAATTGATCAGGTCTGTAGCTATAGCAACCATCGATGACAGCCTATCAGGAGATACTGAACAGGTCTTTAGCTATAGCATCCAGCGCTGGCTGCCTATCATGCGAAATTGAATAGGTCTGTAGCTATAGCGACCAGCGCTGGCAGCCTATCAGGAGAAATTGAGCAGGTCTGTAGCTATAGCAACCAGCGCTGACAGCCTATCAGGAGAGACTGAACAGGTCTGTAGCTATAATGACCTGGGGAGCTGATGCAGCCCATACAAGAGGGGATACCTAGGAACAGGTAGGACACTGCTAATGGACACATATTGTAAAGTGACTTGTTTGTGCAAGATCTTTAACATAAAAAGCAGCAATCCTTGCAGCGAGACAACCCCTTTAAGTAATTGTCCCATGACAATAAGTAACATTAACTTATTGTCATAGGACCTTAGGGATGATTCAAAGCAGAGAACCCCATTAGGAATACTCTGGAACTTGAACATTAAAAATCTGCACCAGTGTCTTGATTTTTTTTCTGTACTGCAAATATGTGTCATTAGTAAGTAATTATGACCCACAGAACATTAACGCCCCCAGTGGTTGGTGCAGGAATCACAAGAGTGAAATGTTTTCTAGTCGGAGTGAAGCTTTACTTGTCATGTTCTAATGGATTCCGCCTGTTGCCATAGTAACGACATCCAGGCCGACTCTTCTGCTAATCACTGACTGTATATTCACATTGCCTTATCTTTCGGTGTGAACATAATGACACTTAGCTGCTCCGGCAACTTCAGCGGGATTATCAGAGGCAGAAGTGTCACTTGAGTTCTTATCAGCTCCAGATACTTGCATGCGGGTTCTGGTGCCCTTCGAGTCTAGACTCTCACATGGACACTTCAAGAATGCATGACCCATCTGACTTACTGGGTCTACTCCAGGAGCCAGAGATAGTGAAGAACCAATTCATCTTCAAGATGGCTGCCAGAAGCCTCCTTTATATGATTACGGGCAAGAATAGCAGTCGCTTTCAAAGTACAGAAACCTATCAATACATTGACTTCGGTGTCAAAAACTCATCGGAAAACCCCAATTAGTTGGTTTTAATTTAATTGTTGGGGTGCCCCTATCTATCACCTCAAACGACCAGCAAGAAATTTTCGTGTTCTGGAGGACCCTACACACCCATGTGGTACATGGACAATCCATCGATTTCAATGAGTAGTGTCACAAAGCATTATGGGAAAGGAGCCGAGAAGCTCAAGCACCCTCTATTGGATGTAACAAATCCTCAATTTGCTTTTGACCCACTGGGTCTTTGGAAAGCAAAAGGGATATTTAGCCAAGCCAGCATCACTCATCTGTATACAGCCGTTTCGGGGTGTTTGCCCCTCGTCAGTACAGAGCAGAGCGATGCTGGCTTGGCTGAGTGGGGCAATGAGTGGCTCAGAAAGGGAAGATTTCTCCTTAGGGAGAGCGCCGTATAGGCATGTGAAGATTCGAAATTGACTTGTGCACTCCATGAAGCATCTGCATATAACAAGGCATTATGGGAAAGTAGCTGAGAAGCTCAAGCGCCCTCTATTGGATGTAACAAATCCGCAATTTACTTTTGACCCACTGGGTCTTTGGAAAGCAAAAGGGATATTTAGCCAAACCAGCATCACCCAGCTGTATACAGCCGTTTCGGGGTGTTTGCCCCTCGTCAGTACAGAGCAGAGCGATGCTGGCTTGGCTGAGTGGGAGGCAATGAGTAGTGTGTAATGCTTGGTCTGTTCTGTTTGGCTTTTGGTTGAAGTTTCAGGATAAACAAAGTTTCTTGAACATTTTTTATTAAAAGGCACTAAAATGAGACCAGCTCTTCCCTTTAGATGCACATGTCCAACTGTTCGGTGTTTCAGTACTTTTTGCACAACTTGATGATCGCTAACAAAGAGCTTAAAGGGGTTGTCTCACTACATTGATTCATCTTACCTCAGTCCTGTTTTCTTGGTTTCATTTTGAATTCGGGGGCGTTTACTGGCTTTTACTAGACTGCAGTAGAATCCAGGTCTGTAGCTATAGCAACCAGTGCTGGCAGCCTATCATGAGAGAGTAAACAGGTCTGTAGCTATTGCAACCTGAGGAGCTGATGCAGCCCATACAAAAGGGGATATATAGGAATAGGTAGGACACTTAATGGACACACATTGCAAAGTGACTTGTTTTTGCAAGATCTTTAACATAAAAAGAAATCCTTGTAGTGAGACAACCCCTTTAATATCAAAATTCACACTAGGTGTTTGATCCCTGAATCACCCAATAAGTTTAGGGGATCAATTTGAATTGGGATTTAAACAGTCCTCCTCATCCTGCTGCTGCATTTTGAGATCATGAGACCAAGACAACACCTTACACTGGATCAACAGTACCTCGCCATTGTGAGGGTTCAAGCAGGATGCTCTCAGACAGAAGTGGCCACTGAGTTTAGACTGTCACAGAGTGTCATCAGAAGATTGTATCAGAGATACAGAGAGACTGGAAGAGTCACAGAAAGGCAAAGAAGTGGACGCTCCATCACACACTGATGACTTCTTCATTGTAACCAATGCCCTGCGGAACCGGATGATGAATAACACACAACTCCAGACATGTTGAAGGGAGGTGAGAGGCGACCGTCACATCAGACCATTCGTAACCGTTTACATAAAAGTGTGGTCTGAATGCTAGACAACCTGACCACACCACCAGGCACCGTCGTCTTGCATGGGCCACGGAGCCTCTACGGTAGACAAGGGACCGGTGCTCCTCAGTGCAGTTTAGTGATGAAAATCAATCCACTCTGAACAAAAGTGATGGCCTCCAATGATGCTGGAGATGTCAAGGCCAGCGCTATGCATCAGCCAGGTCAGGTACCCTTGCCGCTCGTCTAGCACGGAGAACACGTGGATATAAAAAGCCAGACATCCCTCTCTCGTTGTGAGTAGTGTGTCTGTCTGTCTGTCTGTCTGTCTATAAACACATATGTGTTTATAGATAGACAGACACAAATGCCATTTATATCACACAGGATTTAAAAAAAAAAAGTATACGGGTGTATATGTGTGTATGTGTATATATATATATATATATATAATATTATATATATATATATATAATATATATATATATATATAATATTACATACATACATACATATACACCACACACACATACACACACACACACACACACACACACACACACACACACACACACACACAACACACACACACGCACATATACTTTAAAAAAAATCCTGTATGAGGATATAAATGGCATTTCAAAAATGTCTTTTTTCATCCTGGAGCAAAATTATTTTTTTTTATCAAATGCTCTTCTCTGTTGAGTTTGCACATGAAATGCATGAAGAACAATTTATTATAAATTTTTTTACCATTTGACCTGTATTTGCTATATCTGATTAAACTTCCAATTTCAGCGTGTGTGTGTATATATATTAATTATACAATAAGTCAAATTATATTGAAGTGTTGATAACCTATTGTATCGTTCTCTACATAATCATTTTGTTATATGCCGCATGTGACCCAGTTCCTGTTCTATGGTTGAGCCTCCTGACATAATATACCGTATGTTAAATGTTTATTTTTGGAAACAAAATCATATTACAGTAAAACCAATTATTTTTTTTATTCAGTTGCAACTCTAGAACGTGAAGCTTTGTCCTCATTGTACTACTAAACACATACCTGTCCCATGACTTACCCTCTCATACAGTAGCCTTCATCACCCATGCAAATTAAAAAGGAGCAAGCAGTTTCATAGAGTGCACTAGACAACTATGTGCCCCCCACCCCCTTTCATGTGAACCAAATATCTCAGACTGGCAGAAGAATGGAAATGATATCAACAAGGTCTTACGAATCGCCGGGGTCACAGATAACTGCATAAGATTTTCCATTAATTTTACAAGGGAAGAAAGGTCTTTTAAAGACAATTATCTTCTTAGAAGCAATTACTGTCTCAACCAGAAGATAACGCTCAAGGACATATCACAACAAAATGGACAAAAAGTAAAAACTTTGTAACTCAATTAAACGTGCCCGTGAGAAACTTTCACTAGGTATTTCACAAGTCGCTTACTGTAAGGTTTATTTCCATATGGATAAATAGCAACAAGATGCATAATTTTTTTTCTGAGAACATTAAAATATAACCTTTCCAACCAATGGTATACATAAAAATATAGGAGTCCTATATGTAAGATCAGAATACCTCAATATGGTTTTGGCATCCAGTAGTAAAGGCTCGATATTGGTTTCTTACTCCATGCCCTTTTAGGACTCTTGGGTCAATTCTTTAGACCCTTGGTCACCAACAATGCATTTAGAGAATGAAGCAGGGCATTGACCCAGTAGAAAATTTGACCAAGAATGGTAAGGCCCTCATTGTCCACACATGATCTGGCTCTATGGTATGTACACCTTAGGGCCAACTCTAGGTATCCCGATGAGAGACAATCACACTTTCTCCACGTAATTTGAGTTATTCAACTGACTCTGTTGAAATTGGTGGGACTGGAGAATATACATGTGTGGAAAACTGAAGATTAACATGGGACTCAAGAGCTTAGATCAAGGTGTCTTCCTGTATTGCAGCTGCCAGATGCAGGCGACACCATGCCCAAATTTGGTGGCCAATAGCCACTCAATTTTTTCCAGTAATTCTGCAGAAAACTATGTCTATTTACGGCATCTTCAATGAGTGGACGTCTCAATTTTGGAAGGAATACCAAAGATTTACTGGAAATTTCATAAGGCTAATAGCAAAAAAGAATGACCAAAACTGGCAACTTCAATTTGGAGCGACACCAAATTTGGCAGTGATCAGTAGGCAACCTGTTCCACTTGCATTGTTTCGGTGGCAAGAGGTTTTATCACTTGGTCGGGACTTCTACATGAATTGCAGAGGAAGACCTATGGGCCCCCTTTTGACCAGAATTTTAGACACTTCTGAAATACACAGTTTGCCCCATTAAAAAGTCCACATGATGGGAAATCACCCTATGAGATAATCTGTGGCATTATTCAGCCCCTGAATGGCCCTTTAGAGGCACTGTTTCGGGTTGAAGATGTTTCACCACTTGCATGGGAGGAGTGCACAGGAGGACGATAGGACCCCCTTTTTTACTAGAATATCAGGCACTACCAAAATACACAGTTTTCCCCTTTGAAAAGGGCACATATTGGGATAGGAATTACCCTTATTTAGGATTGTGCCCTTAACTTTGCTTTAGGGGCAATGTTTGGGGGAAGATGTTTTTACCCTTGGTGGGCGTTTAATGGATGTACAAAAGGACCATAGGATCCCTTTTTAACAGAAGTAGGCACTATCCAACAAAGTTCGGTATACAGTTTTCCCCGTCGAAAAGGTTACATGATGGGAACCACTATGTAAGGTTATTAATGCCACTTTCAGCCCCTGGATGGCCCATTAAGGGTCACTTATATAGGGCTCCATTAATATGAGCTTTATAGCTATTCCTTCCATATCTAAGAAATGGTAAAAGTGGTGACAACAACAAATTAATTTTTATTTTTTTTAGAAACCAGGACACTTTTCCCACAAAGTGTTGTTGTTTCACAAGAAAATTCGTCATAGCACCGAGAACTGGACAGAAGAGCTCTTCTTACCCAGAAGCCGGTGTTGACTGGCATTAAATAGGGCTTTACTGGCAAAACACACGGACACAAACAGGCTGTGACTGAAGGGTGGGTTGTATTAGGCGGGGGGATGAGAGGTACTACGCAGGGGGGATCATAAAAGCCCCTGCCTAAACTCTTCAGTACATTGGAGTCAGAGATCCTTGCATTTACTATTGGCACAAAGCTGCAATAACTCAGGACTACCTGCATATTACGCCCTAGTGATTTACGATGTAGTGGAACACGCTGGTTCCAGCATGAAATGAGCTTAATTGGCTTTCGAGGGGTAATCCAGCTGCAGTACAAGTGCTAGACAGGTGTGGAGAGGAACGGGATGTTCATGTACCGAGCCTTGTAGGCAACTGCACTTAAAAAGTATAAAATTTGTAAAAAAAAAAGGGGAAAGGGGCCCAAAAACCCCCACTATATTATATTAAATCCCTTTTAAAAATTTTTGCCATTTTGGGCAACCACGAAACAAAACACACAAAAAAGGAAACTAAACAAAATGGGTGGAGAAAGCGATCCCTGGAAATCTCTAAGGGTCTAGATTCACCCTGGCCTACACATATGGGGTAATTGCCTTAGAGGCACATCATGCCCAGCTGCCCACCGCGGGTTTCCCCTATGAGCCAGTACAAGTCTGTATAGAACTGGCACTGTGTATATGTAATGAAGGTGATTCTAGGCATTGAGCAGCATAGGAGGTCTAACTGTTTTGGAACCATCTAATAAAAGCAAGGTTCAGGGTTTTAAATTTTCTGTGCGGATTTCCCCAAAATAAAAACCCGAAAATTTTGTAAAAGTTTCCCCTGTGGATTTTATCAGTGGGGGGAACTTTTTTTTATTTTTTTTTTTTGTTTTTTTAAAATTTATATATAGTTTTTTTTATATATAAAATTTTAGGGTATATTTTCCCATATGGAAAACATCTGTAGCAAAGTGGGGTGAAAACCCCTTGATCTCTCATTCACCTGCTGTCATAACCCGCTGCAGATTTCACCTCAGCAAATCCGCAGGAAAAAGAAAAACCTGCATTTTGGTCACGTGAAGGGGGACCGTCCGGGGGTGAAAAAAACACAAATTTATATACAAGAAACGTTTTTAATGGGGTTCGGGTTTTTTCCAAAAATGCGGGGAGTGATAAAACTGCCCCCACAGGGTGGGAGCTGGGGAAATTTCCGTTGAGGGGGCGTGAACTAAATGTTCTCTAGGTATTTACTTTCCAATAACACCAGATTATGGGATAATATTAAGACTATAAAACGATGGAAAATAAAAATAGCCAAGAAGCCGTACACGGCGGATAAACCGGTTGTTACCCTTTTAAGGCGGGTTTTACAAAGCAGCAGCGGGGACAGATTCAGCCACTTTAAAGGGGAAGAACCCCCCCAAAAAAGTATATATAAGTATCTTTTAAGAAAGGACTCCGCTTGTAAAGTCATCGCCTTGCGGTCGGAAAGGTCCCTTTTGTCCCCAAAAATGTTGATAGTGTTTTCCCCCAATAGTTTATCCCTCTCGGGAAAATTACGGGGGGGTAGTAGAAGGAAGAGAGAAGGCCCCTTCTGTATTAAAGGGGGACCGGGGGGCCTATGTATGAAAATGTCTAGCGGGAAAGGGACTGTCTTTGTTCCCCCCATAGAAAACCCAATCAGACCCCCATGGGGGACCAAAAACCCTTAGAAACCAACAGACCCAAAACAACCTGACCCAAAGAAAAAAGAGCCCAAGAAAACCCAATAAGCCCAGCAACCAACCCCCCCCCCCCCCCAACCCCCCCCCCCCCCCCCCCCCCCCCCCCCCCCCCCCCCCCCAATCGAGCTCATAAAAAACCAATCAGAGCCCCGCTTTCATTTCCATAGTGCTCTGGAAAGATAAAAGCTGCGCTCTGATTGGTTGCTAGGGAGCCCCTGACGGGGTTCTGGGGGAATTTTTCATGCGGGGTTTATCCGCTTCAGCTTTCGGGGGTTGTTCATGTTTTGATTTTGGATTTGCGATCATTTTACCGCGGGTTTGAAAATCCCCATCCCTTTTCCCAAAGTGGTCTCATTTAGTAAAACAAAAAAATTGGGGTCTTTTTATGAAAAAGGGGCCTGGGAGTAGATAAAATTTTTGCCGGGGGGTGGTTATCACCTCTCCCTTTAAGCATGGGGAAAAGCCCTAAAATTAAAAACCCCGCGGGGGAACCCAAAAATTGGATTTTAATTTCTCATACACTTAACCCGATTGAGGTTTAAATTTTTCCCCTTTTTTTTGCACTGTTTGAATAATTACTGAGGAGTACAGAGGACGGGAGAAGAAATTTGAACAGCCTATGGGGTGGTTTGGAAAATTTCGCTCAGCAGTGAGTGTGTGTGATTACTTAGCAGGGAATAGACTGACAGTAGCTGCCTGAGAGAAGAGCTGATGTCTGAGCACGTACAGCCAGGCGTGAGGAGGTCTCGTCACTGGTCGTATCCCCTGGAGCAAGCTGTACACTACAGATCACTAAAGCAGTTAAAACACGGCAAATTTTTTGGGATTTTATTTTTTGGCTAAACGGCAATTTTACTACACTTTAGTAAAACCACTATAAGCAATGTCATAAGTAAGAAAGAATTATGGTGTTTGTGATGTCCCCTCAGAGTGTTATTCAGAAGATGGTACGGAAACTAGAAACGATGGGACCATTGCTCCCTTCTAATGGCAGAGGCCATCCGAACCGGTCACAGGACACAATCAATGACGTGTCGCATCATCTGGAGCGGTCACCTATGAAAGCTCTGAGACACTGAGGACAGGAGACTGGGAGAGCTTATCCAACAAGTCAAAGAGCTGCAAAAAGGGCGAAATTGGAGATATTTCTGGGCACTGCCTTTCAGGATCCTCAAGTGAGGGATATGGAGAAAAGAGTTTGATACGGTCCTGGGTCCAGGCATCTGTGAAGGAAACCATCCAACGTGAAATTGCTGCTATTACCCCCTTTATGCTGCCGATACATTTAGGAACATGGAGCACTGCGTCAAAATATTTTTGGAGAAAACGGAGATCCCTTCCAGCATCACAGCCAATGCAATCGATTGCACAAACGGCAAGGGATGGAGCAGATTTTTTTGGCTTGCTAGTGGCAAAGTTTCTCATTAGGAAGAGCACCATGTAGTTGTGTGGAGACTTAAAGGGGTTGTCTCACTGCTTTTTATGTTAAAGATCTTGCAAAAACAAGTCATTTTGCAATATGTGTCCATTAACAGTGTCCTACCTATTCTTAGATATCCCATCTTGTATGGACGGCATCAACTCCTCAGGTCGCTATAACTACAGACCTGTTCAATTTCTCCTTGTAGGCTGCCAGCGCTGGTCGCTATAGCTACAGACCCGTTTGATCTCTCCCGATAGGCTGCTAGCCGGGTTTGCTATTGTTTCAGACCTGGTTGTACGCAGCCTAGTAGAAGCCAGTAAACACGCCCCTGAATTCAAAGTGAAACCAAGAAAACAGGACTGAGGTGAGATGAATCAATGTAGTGAGACAACCCCTTTAAAGACCATAAATCGCTCCACAGAATTCTAAACATATTCAAAAAAGGCTCATGGGAAATCGGCTAGGACTTTGCAGTCCCACCTGGATGAAGCATTCCTTAAGTCACATCCAACTTGCTGAACCTTGCAGTGTGAATGGATTAGAGCCAACCAGATATTCACAAACACCCCAAAACAGCTGTATGGAGATGGATACCCGGTTGGCTCTAACCCCTCGCTTAGTCTTTCAATGTTTAACTTGAAAAACCTTACATTCAATAGATGGCGCTACAGAGTCTTAGATCATTTTCCATGAACCTCAAGTTACAATGGTCTCCGAATACTACAATATTTTCACCATACAATGGTCTTTCCCATGTGCAGTGTGATGTCCCAGACACTGCTGATCTGCAGCTAGTGTGATTGACTGAAGAGCCATGAATTGTCATGAGCATTTTACTTGTAAAACCTCTGTATTAGTGCAGTGCATGCAGCGATTGGTGGTCTTTAGCGCCTCTCTACAGTACAGTGCGGTACTACACGTCCTGTACTGCATTTACATGCATTAGTGAGATGCATGCAGTGATTGGCGGTCTATAGCTCCTCTCTACAGTACAGTGCTGTACTACATGTCCTGTACTGCTCTTACATGTATTAGTGCAGTGCATGCAGCGATTGGTGGTCTTTAGCGCCTCTCTACAGTACAGTGCGGTACTACATGTCCTGTACTGCTCTTACATGTATTAGTGAGGTGCATGCAGCGATTGGTGGTCTTTAGCACCTCTCTACAGTACAGTGCAGTACTACTATGTTCTGTACTGCTCTTACATGTATTAGTGAGGTGCATGCAGTGATTGGCAGTCTAGTATTTCGTCTACAGTACAGTGAGGTACTATATGTCCTGTACTGCTCTTACATGTATTAGTGAGGTGCATGCAGTGATTGGTGGTCTATAGCGTCTCTACAGTACAGTGCGGTACTACATGTCCTGTACTGCTCTTACATGTATTAGTGAGGTGCATGCAGTGATTGGTGGTCTAGTAGCTCCTCTCTACAGTACAGTGTGGTGCTACATATCCTGTACTGCTCTTACATGTATTAGTGAGGTGCATACACTAATTGGGGGTCTAGTAGCGCCTCTCTACAGCACAGTGCGGCACTACATGTCCTGTACTTCTCTTACATGTATTAGGGAGGTGCATGCAGTGATTGGAGGTCTAGTATCCCCTCTCTATAGTATAGTGCAGTACTACATGTCCTGTACTGCATTTACATGTATTAGTGAGGTGCATGCAGTGATTGGTGGTCTAAGCACCTTCTCTAAGTACAGTGTCGTACTACATGTCCTGTACTCATTTACATGTATTAGTGAGGTGCATGCAGTGATTGGCAGTCTAGTAGCGCCTCTCTACAGCACAGTGCGGCACTACATGTCCTGTACTGCTCTTACATGTATTAGTGCAGTGAATGCAGTGATCGGTGGTCTAGTAGCGCCTCTACAGTACAGTGAGGTACTACATGCCCTGTACTGCTCTTACATTTATTATTGAGATGGATGCAGTGATTGGCAGTCTAGTAGCGCCTCTCTACAGTACAGTGCAGTACTACATGTCCTGTACTGCTCTCACATGTATTAGTGAGGTGCATGCAGTGATTAGCGGTCTAGACACCTCTCTACAGTACAGTGCGGCACTACATGTCCTGTACTGCTCTTACATGTATTAGTGAGGTCCATACAGTGATTGGTGGTCTATAGCTCCTCTCTACAGTACAGTGCAGCACTACATGTCCTGTACTGCTCTTACATGTATTAGGGAGGTGCATGCAGTGATTAGCGGTCTAGACACCTCTCTACAGTACAGTGTGGTGCTACATGTCCTGTACTGCTCTTACATGTATTAGTGAGGTGCATGCCGTGATTGGCGGTCTAGTAGTGCCTCTCTACAGTACAGTGCGGCACTACATGTCCTGTACTGCTCTTACATGTATTAGTGAGGTGCATGCAGTGATTGGCGGTCTAGTAGTGCCTCTCTACAGTACAGTGCGGCACTACATGTCCTGTACTGCTCTTACATGTATTAGTGAGGTGCATGCAGTGATTGGCGGTCTAGACACCTCTCTACAGTACAGTGTGGTACTACATGTCCTGTACTGCTCTTACATGTATTAGTGAGGTCCATGCAGTGATTAGCGGTCTAGACACCTCTCTACAGTACAGTGTGGTGCTACATGTCCTGTACTGCTCTTACATGTATTAGATGATCCATGGCAGTGATTTGGTTCTATAGCTCATCTCTACAAGTACATGCAGCACTACATCCTGTACTGCTCTTACAAGTAATTAGTGAGGTGTTTTGCAGTGATTGGCGGTCTAACACCTTTTACATACAGTGGGGGTACTACATGTCCTGTACTGCTTTTAAAATTATTAGTGAGGTCCAGCATGATTAGCGTCTAGACACCTCTCTACGTACAGTGTGGTGCTACTTCCTGTACTGCTCTTACATGTATTAGTGAGGTGCATGCAGTGATTGGCGGTCTAGTAGCTCCTCTCTACAGTACAGTGTGGTGCTACATGTCCTGTACTGCTCTTATATGTGTCAGGATGATCTGCTCATTTGGGCACCAGGTGAGGGACCCATTTTCTTTTTTTCTGGTTCTATGTATTTAAAGTCCATGACCCAAAGAAGCTCCTGTCCTCATCATACAAAGTGATTTCCAGCAGCTCTTTTTTGATGTTATATGGAAGGACACACTTTATCCTAATTAGTATCAGCTTCATTTTCCTTATTTTGTATAATGTTGGTTACATTTTGGGGCTTCTGCCTAGGTCCCACCAGTGGAATTTCATCCTGTTTGCCCACTCGTGGAGTGGATTCTGTGGGACCGCACTACAGCTACTTTTATACTCCGTCTCTTGCTTTTTTGCCTCTTTATTAGTGTTGATCGATTTAATCGAGATCGGCAAAAATCGAGATCGAGTAGATTTTCAATTTTTCGATCCGATCATCGTTTCCCATTAAAGTCAATGCACAGTGAAAATAGCGCGGCGATCGCGATTTTTTACCCGATTTTACCGGGAAAAAAATTGGAAAGATCGAGAAACCTGTAAAAAAAAAAAAAATAGACTCGATCTCGATTTTTGGAAAATCAATCATCTCTACTCTTTATCTCTGCCTCTCCCAAGGATGTATATGCAGTTTAAAAACTTCCAGGTCTGCCATACTCAGGGGCCCACCGAGGGTTTCGCCTGTGGGCCAGTCCTAGCCTGCAATTACCAATTTCCCATACGGTTTCAACATACAATGGTCGTCCCGGATCCAATTAAAGGGGTTTTGCCACGATCTCATTTCCTCCCTCCTGCATCCAGCTCTTCAGCTCTGGGGGGGGGCTTAGAAGGGGGCGTGTGGTTTTTGTTTGAATTGCATATCATGTGCCCAGCGGGATGAATCCCCCATGCATTTCCTTTCTAGTAAAAGAAAGGTCTGTTTTTTTGTATAAAAAACTCTGAGTAGTAAAATGTAGTTCAGAGGTAAATTTTTTTGCCTCAATGCAAAAGGGTTTCCAAAGGTTTCAAACCCCTGTGGGGAAAACCCAAAACCCTGTGGTTTTTTTTTTCTCTTTATCAATGCCAGCCCTCATTAAAAAATTTTAAATTTTAATTTTATCTGCACCTTTTTGACAAATTTCCCAAGGAGGAAAAAGGGAAGAATGACACACCTGGGGTTTGAACATTTCAGTAGCTCCCTCGGAGAGGAGAACTCTGAGCATGTCGACCAGGACTGAAAGCTCTCACCCCGGGTCGTATCCCCGGGGAAAACGAGCTGTAAAAAATGGATCATTTAAAGGAGAAAGTTTAAGACAAAAAAGGGTGAATTTTTTAATAGTGATGAATGGTGAAAATGTTTATTTTTTAAATTTGCAAGTTTCCCCCTTTAAATTTTTTATTTTCGGGCAAAACCCCTTTAATGTTGTATATTGAGGGAGCACTGTAATGTCACCTATAGCAGAATAATTTACTGGGCAATTATTCCATACAAAGTTCTTGAATTTTCTCTACCATTCACGTCCAGTTATGTGAATACCAATGCAAATGGGCACAAGAACCCCCCAATTTATTTCTTGTTGAACAGAGTGACCGCCAAACTCCCCCAAACACTAGAAAGAGTTTTGGGCCCGCTAATCTCACTGTCATAGGGCCCAAAGGGGCGGGTTACACATTCAAATTAAACCCCCCAACTTCATTCATAAAAAAGAAGAGGAAAGAGGTTGAGGGGAAAAAAAAAAAAAAAAAAAAAAAAAAAAAATTTTTCCAAGAAAAGGGGGGAAAGCAAAAAGTCCCGATGAGGCCCCCAGTGTTTTCGGCTTGGATTCTATTCTATTATAACCCCACCATCTGCCTTCCTCTTACTAGGAGTAGAAGACTTCCCTGCGGGGATGTGAAAGTGTACACCGTTTCTATATCGCCTAATGGGCATCATTCATATAAGCAAACACGCACATACCTCCAGAATGCCTGCCCTTCAATGCGTGTTTTATGCAGCCCTATGGTAGCACAAAGCAGTAGCTGTTACCTCGCCCGCCGCCCCGTGTGGAGAATTAGCTCACTAGGGGAAATAGAAAAAAAAAAAAAAAATCCTTCCAAGCCGCTTTTATGGAAAATAAGGGCTTAGGCTGTTAACATAAAATCTAGAGGACAACAAGCGGCACTAATGAGCTAATAACACATGGACCATTTCACTAAGAGAGCTTTCCTTTCATAGTGTACAACGGGGAGGGGGGGGGGGGGCGGCGGCTTTGTGTTATGTAGCAAAGTTCTTCTCGGGATCTACAAGAGTAAAGGTTCTCCCCCCTGTACCTCTCTACAGGTTTACTCCGCCCGTGGATACCACCACCAGCACGGGGTCCTGAGCTCCACCTAAGCTGGATAGGGTTCTAAGGATGGTCTATGTAGTCGAGCCTTGCACCACTTGTGTGGTCTTCAGGAGGGTGTCCCATCGTCCTTTAAAGGGACGTCAACTACAATCGATATTCTATTTTTGATGGTATCTACTCACGGTCCATGAATTAAAGGGGTGTTCCCACCATAGACTTTGGCATATCGATAGGAAAGCCCGATGGGTACAGGTCACTATCACAAGAATCAGGTCACAAAAGTGTTGGCTCAGAATGGAGAGCCGGTCACGCCTGTGTACAACTCTCCATTCTGTTCTATGGGAGTTCTGACTGAGTACAGCCGAACATTCCGCTCCCCTTTAAAGGGGCGTCAACTACAATCATTACTCTATTTTTAATGGTATCTACTCACGGTCCATGGCTTCAAGGGGCGTTTCCACCATAGACTTTGATTGCAAATCAGTAGGATGCTACCAGATCTGTGGCAGCAGCAGGCTAGAGAGGAGGAATAGCGGAGCAGATTGATATATAGCTTTGTGGGGAAAGATTTAGTAGAACTATTCATATATTCAATTAGATTCCTACTTATTCTGGGTTAAGGAGTCCTGTAGGCGGTACGATCAGTGATTGACAGCCTTCCTTGTATGAGTGTACATACACAAATAGTTGTCAATCACTGATTAAACTGCCCACTGGTCTCCTTTATTCATTAACAGCCCGGCCTATTTTAGGTTAAGGAGTCCAGTGGGCAGCGTTATCCGTGATTGACAGCTTTCCTTCCTGACAGACAGCTGTCACTGATGAGACCGCACACTGGACTCCTTTATTCATTTAATTCCCTGCTTATTTTGGTTAA